>PVJH01010878.1:20294-71697 GCA_004026705.1 Nesogale talazaci
ACCCCAAAAGCATCTGTGGACTGAAGATTCCAATGAAGAACTTCTTTTTTTGCCCCGAAGACTTTCATGATTGGCTCAAACCTTTCTCAGTAATTTTAAGTTAATTGACTCTTTGGGTCAACTTCTCTGGTTAAGATCGGTTCTGTCCCCTCCTGCCACATGCAAGAAGACCTCTTCACTAAGAGAAATGTGTCTACAGACAAGTAAGCGCTCCAAAGTATTGAAGATAATATGCAAATCTCTGTTCTAGATTAGAGGGGAACCATTCTCTAGAGGGCCAGAAGAATTATATGTTCTTAACAAAGAAATCTGACATATCAAGTCTAACAATGTTTTTATATATAGCACTTACAGGAGAATTTGAAATTCTAAAGAGATGCTCTCCTTTTCCAAGGAGAATCATTTAACATTTTATCTTTGAATTCTTTAGAAGATGCAGCTTTCCGTGGGCTGCAGTGGAAATACCTCTGGCTTCTGAATACTGCCTTAGTGGCGTGGCAGCTACCCTGGGTAAGCAAAGGGACAATTTTGTACACAAGGACAAGTCAAAAGTACTGCAACTGGGGATTCAGTTTATGCATGTGTATGCCAAACAAAGCATGTTTCAATGTGTCTCTGTGATCGGGGGCTGGCTGCAGGCAAGTTCTCTCAGTCATACACTTGTCTTGGTCTTGTTGGGGTGCTTCCCAAGAAAAGGGTCTAATCAAAACCTTGGCTTTCTGGGATTTCCTCTGGGTCAGTTCAGTTGAAGGCAGAGAAGTCAGCTCAGAGGTTTATGTTGTTGCTGTTAGGTGGCCTGAGTCCAGTCACACATCATCCTTGAGCACCTTCCACGTTTTAGCTACTCCTCCACTGGACCCACAGTGAGGTCTTTCTCCAGGGACGGGTTTCTCCTGACAGCATGTCCAACGTATGTAAGATGAAGTCTCACCACACGTGTCTCTAAGAAGCACCCTGCCTGTACTTCTTGCATGAAAACAAATAATTGCATTTCCTCCTCTCACCATCATATCATTCCTCTTGATTGTGTTCATCCTGGCATAGTCAATAATATGATTCTCTGATTTAAAATGACCAATACCAGTCCATTTTTGCTTACTAATGCCAAGGTTATTGATCTTTAGGCGTTCCATTTCATTTTTGACATCTTCCAGTTTTCCTAGATGCATACTTTGCACATTTCAACTTCCGATTGTTAGCAGATTTTTGCAACTGTTTCATCTTACCTTGAGTTGGGCCCCATGAGTAAATGAAGACCTGCAGGCTTCACTCCCACAGTCACCATGGTCAATTCCACTCTGGGAAAACAGCTCCTCCTCATTCACATTTTGAGCCCCATCCAATTCAATGGGCCTGATCTCCAATGTTCTTTTCTGTTCATTAGGCTTTCCATAGCTGACAGTGCTTTGCAGCTATGCATAAGGTTTGGGGCAACTCTCTCCTCCGAAGTGGGGAGCGGATTCCTTCTTTACTGACTGTCCTTAATCTGGAAGTTCTACTGAAATCTGTTTACTTGAGGTGACCCTGCTGGCATATGAAAAACCAGGGACATCTCTTTTAGCATCACAGTGACACACAAGCCACCACAGTACAGCAAACTGATGGACAAATTGTGGTCAGAAAGTTATGGGATTTCCAAGGGGTAATCCTGACAGATTTTCTCAAAGGACACAGGTCAGTCATGGGGACTTGTTATGAAGAACTTGTAAGAAAATTGATACTTGCATCGGTGAGAAAAAGATCAAGAAAGTTGTGTCAAAGAACTAACTGCTTTCTTTGGACCTGCTCATTCTCAAGGGTAGCAAGGGCTGTCTGATGGGAATTTCATCAGAAAACTCTAGCCCATTCTGCCCCTCCAGACTTGTTCCCTAAACACAAAGAACATTTAAAAGAAACATAATTTGAGTCCTTCACAGGTGCCCAAACTACCTTTTCAATGGAATGTAAATTAAAAGGGGAGAGAGATTCAAATATTGCCTTCTGGAGTATATAGTTCTAGACAGAGGTTCTGTTGGGAAACAATGACTTCACATTTTTGATATTTTGTTTAATTAAGGTTTCTATAGTCCATGAAAAAGAGAAAGACTGCCAGTGACATAAATTGGCACAGTGAAATGACTCAAATACAAGCACTGGGAGGGTGGCCCATGAGTTGCTATGATTCAGAATCACCTTGACAACTCCTAAGCAAAACAGAAAAAAAAATGTTTAGGAATTTTTTAATTGGGGTCTCATACAACTCATCACAATCAATACACACATCTATTGTATGCAGACCATATTTGTAAGTTGGTTGCCATCGTCATTCTTAAAACATCCTCCTCCTACTTAAACCCTTCAGCTCTTCATATCCCCCCCACCCTCTCCCTCCCTCATGAACCCTTGATAATTTACAAATTATCATTATTTTGACATATCGGACACTAACTGATGTGTCCCTTCATCTACTTCCCTGTTGTCTGTAACCCAGGGAGGAGGTTATATGTAGATCCTTATAATTGGTTCCCCCTTTCTCCTCCACCTTCCTTCCACCCTCCCGGTATCTCCACTCTCACCACTGGTCCTGAAGGGATCATCTGCCCTGAATTTCCCATGTTTCTGGCTCCTGTCCTTACCAGTGTATATCCCCTGGCCTAGCCAGATTTGTAAGGTGGAATTGGGATCATGATAGTGGAGGGGAGGGGGTAGGATGGTGAGAGAGGAAGCATTTAAGAACTAGAAGAAAGTTCCATATTTCATTGTTGCTACACTGTACCTTGACTGGCTCATCTCCTCCCCAAAACCCTTCTATAAGGGGATGTTGCTTTATCTACTGATGGGCTTTGGGTCCCCAATCTGTAGTCCCCCTCATTTATAATGATATAATTTTTAGTTCTTTGATGTCTGATACCTGAACGCTTCGCCACCTCATGGTCACACAGGCTGCTGTGCTTCTTCCATGTGGGCTTTGTTACTTCTGAGCTGAATGGCCGCTTGTTTACTTTCAAGCCTTTAAGACCCCAGACACTATATCTTTTGATAGCCGGGCACCATCAACTTTCTTCACCACTTTGCTAATGCACACATGTGTCTTTAGTGATCGTGATGAGAAGGTATCATGGAATGCCAATTTAATTGAGCATGTTTAAGATTTCTGTAACAATATATTTTTACTTACCATCATATGCCAGAACCCAAAATCAAGTTTATTAAAATGAAAAGTGTAGCATCCACTCTTATTAAATGCAGAAATCACAGGGAGTGAGGTAAACATTTAAATTTATTTCCATTTTTTTTAATTAATCTGTCATTCACAGAGGTTCAGAGTCTTTCTTTTCTTTTGCACGCAGAATGATATTCTAGTAGCATTTGAGAATGCATGTGTCTCTGGAATCATGCTGTAACATCTCTAAAACTTGAAGTAGACTCTCATTCAGCTTCTTCCTTCCTGTGCCAAGTTCTATTGAGTATATGTAGCAATTAACCTTTCAATGAGGAGCTTTCCTGGAGCCATTCTTTTTAAATGGAAAAAAATTTAAGTAAAACTTTCATAGGGAGCTTTTTTGGTCATTGCTGCTGCTGTTTAACTGAGGTTTCCACTGAATTGTAATTCTCTATCTCATCCCTGTCAGGGCTGCCACCCAACTGCCATCCATAGGATCTTTCTCTTCCACCCCAGGCCCCTGTTAGCCTATGCAGTGATAGGATACAAAATATGGGAAACATTCATTCTATGCCATTTCCCATGTGTAAGATAAGGTAGCAGGGGCCCTTGTTTAGAAGGAAATGAGAGACAAAGATCCATTTTGAATCTGTATGACGAAGCATTAGGTGGTCTGTCCGTACAGTAGGCTCTGTAAGGTCTGTCCGTACAGCAGGCTCTGTACAGCAGGAAAGCTGACCGGTTCCAAGGCCACGTGTTCAAATCTGAGCCACCTGTGTCATCTGCGCACCTGTGAGCCCTAAGCACAGGTGACACAGTGCAAGCTGTGCCAGGCGGTAAGATGGACAGATGAATGACAGAGAGGAGGATGTGCAGACAAGGAGATGTGCTGTCCTTCCAAAGTTTGGAGCAAATGAAGAATAAATACACACAACAACTGATCTATATGTTGTAGCCAAACACACACACACCCATTATACCGTAGACACAGTCACACCAATGGTGCATCAGGACACCTATCAGTGGACATCAGATTGCTGTCAAAGCCCTCGGAGAAGCTGAGAGACAGGCTTTGGGGGATAAGATGCCAGAGATCACTGCTGGTGGTCTCTGGCCTATTTAAAAATGACACAACACATAAAAAATGCACCATGTAGCTGAACATTGGGTTGATGGAGTAGTCATTGTTGGCCTTGCTGAGACTGAAAGAGACAAGTTTCCAGTAGAGAAAGTTCTAGATCAAGTTGCTCTGCATTTGGCTGGAAGTTTCTTTACTGGACTGGCAGTCATCTGGGGATAAGGTCAGGTTGGAGGGACTCTGCCTCTGTCACGAATAAAATCATTTCCCCCATTTCCAAATCTCTTCATTGGTCCCGTTATTGCTGCCAGCCTCTTTTCTTCATGGAAAATAAAAGACGTATACTCTAGAGCTAAATCTGAAACGATGGAAATTCCTAGAGAGGGGGAGAAATAAGTAAGAAAGGATTTAGCTGTTTGCCCTTTTACTGCTGTTACGATGACTCTTTATTACTTCACACTTACCGGGCACTTTATTTTTTTCTAAGAGCTTTATGCTCCTTAATTACTTCATCTTGAAATATATTGAGGAAGGCACTTGATTTTATGTGACGCTACCATTCAGAGCCTACTCTGCCCCCTCGGGGCCCTCCCCCATGCCAGCACAGTAGCTTCCTGCTGGGGAGCAAGGTGCAGAAGGGAGTGCTGCAGGCAAGGACCCCTGAAGAAGAATGAAGGGGTGAGAGGGCAGGAGAGAGCAGCCTGTGCTAAAATAACAATAATCAGCGCTGACGACCCCTCTCCCCTATTCTTTGGTATTCATCGCCAATCCAGGGTCTTTCAAATTTTAAAAATAATCAGTAATTTCTCAAATGCAATAAGTATATATTACACGTACCCTATACATACCAGATTTTTCCCCCGACTGAATTACGTTGCTTGTCATGCAAATGGGTAGTCCTGAACCAATTAGAAAACAAAGGCACATCATAATGTAGTAATGAAAATTTCTGGATGCCAGCTCTTAGGCACAGGGTCCTTAAAGATGGATTGGGGACCAGGGGAGGTCAGGAAGAAAAATGAAACCTGAGAACAATATCGTCATTCTGTCAGCAGTTAACTTGAGTCTACTTATGCATGATCAAAGACGACAAATATCGTTTAAACAGCATGAAATAATCGCTGGGTTTACAATATGAAATGATTCTTTAAAAGCAAAACCAACAACAATCCCGGAGCCACTATATTTGGGGACTAAAGACTAATTTTGTGGTGCACAGCCAAGCAGAGGGGGTGGCAGGGAAATGAGGGTTAAGAGGCTAGACTCCCTCAAAGGTTCCCTTTGAAGCTTTCTATCTTCTGGGGGAGAGGGTAATGAGAATATTTCTCTTCCCCCATTGCAATGAGGCCAGTGGGCCAAAGAAAAAGCCGCTTGCACCACAGAGATCCCCAGAAGCAGAAGAGACGGGATGCAGTCCCAACAGCCACACTGGAAAGCCCAGTCCGATGGCAGTGAGCACAATTCCTTTGGATCAGGCCATCTAGCTGCAAACCAGTGGTGGCAAGTGGACCCCATCTCATGGCAGTCCCTTGTGGGTCTGAAGAGCACAGTACTCCAGGGGACTGGCCATTTTTCCAGAAGCAGAGATCCAGTCCTTTTTCACATTGCCTAGGGGTGGACTGGCACCATCTGCCTTTCAAGAGCATTGACCTCTTCTTTCTCTAGCATTTGGCAAGGGACCCAGAGAGTGAAAGACGCAAGCTTGCCATTCCCAAGGTAGAAGCTTCTGATCCCCGCTGAGCACTCACTGAAAAGTAAGGACAAGGAAATCAGGAGAAACCATGCCCACGTTTTGGAGAAGAATAACAATACTTACCAAGCCAAGAGGGGATGACCTCTGCATCTGAAGTCTGTTGTTGCTTTAAATTCCATTATGAATTGGAAGTATATATATGAACATGATCCCATATTCTATCACATCGAGCAGCATTGTCCAATTACTACCACACTCCATTTCCAAGAATTATTTTTCTTCTTGGCCTCCTTGACATCCCCTCTTCATACCTCCCCCACCACCCCAACCGTAACACCCCCCCCCAAAAAAATCATTATTGTACCTGCTGTCCCTATAGGCTCATCAGTCCCGTGTTTTATATCCCAGAACACAGCAAAACATAGAACACACCTTCATGAGGGTGACCTCTAATGACATAACACCTCTGAGATGCACCCTAATACGAACAAACAAAAATACAGAAAATGTTGAAAACCAGATCAGGTCCAATATGCATCTGAACGGGGATCAACTGACAAGGTTTTAACTGTTTGGGTCAGATTTATGCCTTTGATCTTCTATACTCATCTCTCCAATGCACTCTGTTTAGTGACCACTTTCCTCCCATCCCCCAATTGTGGAGAGAGGGAGTTCACCAAAGGCTTGTTTCCTATGTAAATCTCACATACATATCTTGAGCTCCCACTGTCATCCCTCGCCTTCTGCAGAACAGGTTCTCACCCTTTAGGTTCTAATTGTGCTCCCTCCCACGCCTTCAGATGACACGATTTACAATCCTTCAGTCATGGATATTGGGGTGCTTCTTCCATGTGGACCTGGTTGACGTCTCACTTAGATGGCTGCTTGTTTGGAGAATAGCCTTCATCTAACAGCACCATCTAATTTCTTCACCCCATGTCACTTTTGCATCCCTATCTTCTATGTCCCCTTCCTGAGGGCAAGTGGTGAGCAGGGCCCTCTTGGGGTAAAAACTAATTGTTAAGTTGGAGCGAGGATTTAGTGCATAGATCCATTCCTGGGTCTATGTTTTTGTTTGTTCGCGTATCTGCCTTTGATTCCCTTTCAAAACCTCCTGGTTCATTGATGGTCGAGAGTCTTTACTGATCATCTCTCTTGCATCTAAATTTGATGAAGGCTCTCCCCACAAGAAACCCTATATTGCAGCGGTTCTCAATCTGTGGGTCACAACACCCAAACTCTTTCACTGGGGTCACCCGATTCATAACAATAGCAAAATTACAGTGATGAAGTAGCAACGAAAGTAATTTGATGGTGGTGGGGTGATGAGTCCCCACCACAGAAGGCACTATAGGAAAAAGTTTCCTCCTGAGGAAGGTTGAAACCACAGCTGTCAGGGAAGAGCCCCCTGCTTGGTTGCTTTGCTTTCCCTTCTGCTGCAGATGCAGCAAGGGAGTGGCAGGCAGTACAGATATTTAATAAAACCCTCTAAATGTGGCAGCATTTATGAAAAAAAAGATTAGTCACTCAGAGTAGAGAGGACTTGTGCCAGGAATTTAGAGGATTGATACAGATAGGAAGCCCTGCTGGGCTCCTAGGCCTCTCTAAGACAACCCCAATCTTCAAGCCCTTTGTTACTGTTGTAGAAACAACAGACTTCATCCATGACAACAAAAAGGTAGAGAATAGAACCCCTTCTATAGATGGCAAAATTGATATAGCCAGGGAAATAACTGCCTTAGGAGAATCTGTTTGTGAGCACCTAACCCAGCCTTCTTCCTGTGAAGCAGCCACATCCTCTAAGAAGGCAGGCCGTTGCCATTGCTCTGTTTATCCCAAAGACTGGCTGGAGGAAAGGAGAGGACCAATTAGCAGTAAGCAGAGGTCCTCAGGACTGATTGGCAGTGGACAGACAGCTTGTTTTTGATCTGGAAAACAATCCCACCACCTTCTTAAATTAGAGAATCACTCTGGCAAACACACAGGAAGCCCTCTGCCTGCAATCACAGCACCCTAGTTAATCATTAACATTTTTTTTAAACCGCCCCTTCACGTCCCCCTCCCTTTACGTTCCCCTTCTGGGTCGTGCCCATCTCTTATAATTGATGTGTCTGACATTCAGAAACACTTTGTGAAACCACAAATTAGTCATGGCAGGAACAAGAAAAGAGGCTGTACACAGCAATTGGATTACACTAACCCATCGGTCCAGTGTCTGCTTCTGTTTGCTCTTGCTACATTAACGCTCAAGAGAAAGGCAACTTTCATAACTGGTGATTTGGGGTTTGCACTAAGTTCCTGTTTTAAAAAAATCATAAACACTCTTTTGTGGGACCCAGTGAACTCTGAAAGACGGGATGCCCTCCAAGTTGGTGCATTCAGTGGCTTCCTTGCACAGTGGGCATGTGCGGACACACCACGCAAAAACACCAACCCGGAGCGCAACCTGTGTGGATGAATGAGTGATCCTGCCAGTCTCCATCTTTCAAGGGGCTCATCCCTGACATATGGTATCTGTTTCACACGCTCACAGTGACTTTTTAATTTGAAGTCAACCACAATCAGAGGTCCCAAATCCTCCCTGTCTCTGGGATTAATTATGGGCACTAGACAGCAACAGCAATCCTCTCTCCCCGATAAGCCTCAGAGGCAAGTTGGCAAGAGAAGAAAATAGGCCTTTTCAAGGTCAGAGAGTAACCAGAGCTGACAGACTCAGATCTTCCATGACACTCCTTGGAAAAAATGGGATCTGAGTGACCAAATGGCCGCCCTACTCAGGGACATTAGTCATACATCCTACTGCAAGAAAATCCAGTTCTAGGGGGCTGAGCCCCGGTGGCATAGTGGTTTTGCACGGAACTGCGGCCCACTGGGATGGAGGTTTTTCCAGCTCCACGGAGCAAAGGGTGGGCCTCCTACTCCCACTACCTGATGGCAGTGATGCGCGCGCCCCCCCCCCAAAAAAAAGCCAGTTCTAAGTGCTCCTGTATTTATGGAAAAATCTTTTGTGTTTTTCCTGTGGCCCCCCAGGAATTGTCAAAAAAATGGGTACAACCCATAGTTAGACTAGGGTGAGCCTCTAGTTCTGTGAGAGCTACCAGACAGAGTCTCTAGGAGACTCTGCCATGTTCTCTGTCTACACGTTCTTCATGGGCGCCAAGAGCCAAGGTGGCTGTTGAAATATGACTGGGGGAGAGAAGGACAGAATTTTTAATATTATTTCATTTTAATTGATTTTGTTTCAATTCCAAAAGCTAAATATAGATAAGGGCTACCCTATTGACCAGCACAGGACTAGAAGTTAGAAGCTCATTAAGAATAAACGTGTAGCTGAGCCCTGGTGGCATAGTGGTTGTGTGCAGGACTGCGGCCCACAGGGTTGGCGGTTCATATCCAGCAACAGCTCTTCAGGAGCAAGGCTCGGTCTCCTACTCTCATCAGGGGGTAGTAATACCCACAAAAAAAAGAATAAACTTGTGAAATTCTGGGGTGCGACAGATGGTAGTGGAAGCCCAAAATACATTCATAGGATCAACCCAGGGAATAAGTCTCTGGTGATTTTCCCTCTAACTATAATTGGTGAATGGGAATAACCTGGTAATCAGAGTATTGGAGACAGGGTTATAGTTTATTAAAATGATCAGTCTGACTTACCTAGTTAAAACCTTGTCATTTTATCCCTGGTGATACACTTTGAGCTGGATCTGGTTTTTGATATTTTCAGTGGGGTTTGCTTTTTTGCTTTTTCAAAAGAAGGTTTAGCTCTTATATTTTTTTCATTGTTGGTAGCTTTCTTGACTCTCCATTATGTGTTTTCCTATGTTTTTAATATGAAACTTGGGATGGATGAATCTATAAAGACAATAACTAGGATAAGGATTCCTTGGGTATACAGCAGGGGAGGTGGGAGCAGAAGAGGTGGGGGGTGCTGATACCAAGACATACAAGAAAAAGAAAATGTTTTAATACTGATGTTGCAGCAATTGTACAACACTGCTTGATATGGTTGAACTAGGTAATGGCATGATTTCTAGATTAGGTCCTCACAAAATGGCTTCAAGGAAAAAGTGAAAAAAAATTAATTAAAACTTTTAAAAAGATAAACTTATCATTTTTATTTTTACAACACACATACAGTTGATAAATGACCCTTTTATATAAATCATAACACAGAGACAGAATATTATACTTACCTAAAATAGCATCCACCACTTAACCATTTTTCCACAGTACTGTGTTTCTTTTTAAAATATGTATATAGGGGGATTTTTTTGTTTTGTTTTGTTTTGTTTTGGGGGGGGGGGCATCACTGCCTCTGGTGGTCATGGGCACAACCCAGTGCTGCTCCTGAGAGCCGCCGCTGGATTTGAACGGCCAAGCCTGTGGGTCGCAGTCCCGCACTCAACTACTTACGCCACTGGGGCTCAGCCCCTTATAGGGGGATTTTGTTTTAACAACTGTTAAATTGTAAATTCGGTCTGGGTTTACAGTTGGGGGGGGAGCATCACTGTTTTCTGGTGGGAGTAGGAGACCCAGTCTTGCTTCTGGAGAGCTACTGCTGGATTTGAACCACCAACCCAGTGGACCGCAGTCCTGCACACAACCACGATGCCACCGGGGCTCAGCCTCCAGGGTTTACATTTCTGATCATCAACTTTGTATTCAACAGTTTTAACTACTAAGCAAACCCTCCAGCAGTTCACCCTTACCCCAACCTTGGCTTCTCTTCACCCTCTTGGTCCACTGGTTTCTTTAGGTCCTTTCCCGTTTCTTTTTTTTTTTTTTTCAAAAAAATGCCATGGACACCTTGTTCATCCTTTCACTTGAGAACTTCTGAAGAACGTATTGCAGACAAGACCCCACAGTGGGGTGGAGGGAGCAACCACATGTGACAACAATGGCGTTTCTGCCTGCGGGTGCCAGAAGAAAAGGGACACAGACTGGGCATGGGCTTTGTACTGAAATATTACATAGATGAAGGAGAAGAGGGAACAGGTGAACTTCCCCAGAAGGCTGTGGGGCCACAGGGGTGGGGTGGGGGTGGGGGCTAGTGATAGATGAGGTGGCAGAGGAAGACAGGAGCATGTCTACAGAATCATAGTAATTCCAGCACAAGAGAGTCCTCTGCTGTTTCAAAGACTTCTACTCCCATGGATTCTTTCCATTTGTATTATGAACAAATCCAATTGTAGAGTCGCTCTTGGGAAGCGCTCAGAGATTTAACTACTCATAAGTAATATTGAAGAAAAGTAAGTTGCCATTGGGTGAATCCCCAGAGAAGAGTTGTGCCCAAGGAGTCTCCGATGGCTGATTTTTCACTAGCAGTTCTCCAAGTTCCTCTTCTGAGGTCACTGACCAACATGACTTCATTAACAGTGGCCAGCTAACCACTTTTATGACCCAAAGACACCCCAGCAAATGTAGAAAGCTGAATAGAAAGCATAGGAAGGCAGGGTTTACAATTTGAGCTGCTCAGACATCCAGACTCTGATTTTATTATTAGTACTGCACTTGGAAGTTAGAACCATCTAAGAAACAGAGCAGTAGCAAAATTGTCCTCTTCATGCCTTTAGGAGATTAGTAGTCGGGGGTTAGGGACTTCACCAATTCACAGATGAAAAACATATGAAAAACTTATTATAGTAAGTTTATATTTAAGAGAATTTTGATCTCTCATAGAAAAAAAATGATTCTATCATTAGAGGTCAGAATTTCCCAGTGTCTTTTATATAATCTAGCCCACAGCTTTGTTGTTTTCAAAGTAAGACACAATCAGCACTGTGACACTGTCCTCCTAGAAACTGGCTCATTCCTGAAAAAGCTCACAAATGAACCTCCTGCAAAGTCAACCAAACCTGTCGGGACAATGACTCTTTGTATTTCCCTACCTCTTCCAGGCTTTTCCTAAAATTTTCCCATTATTTCTATATTCTGAGTCCTTATCTCCATGAACAAATCCTTCTCATTATGAATTATATCTTAGTATCAGGTGTCTTTTTCAGAAAGGGATCAGGTTTTTAATGTGTTGCATTTCTATATTCCAGCCTTTTTCTTCTAAGTGAAGTGCATGTTCTAAGGCAGGGGTGTCCTTGGCATCAGTCAGTGCTTTTTCTTTGTCAATCAGAGACGGGCCCACTCTCTGGCAATACTGGTGGGGTAGGAAGGGGGAACTGATGACAAGGATCTATATATAACCTCCTCCCTGGGGGACAGACAACAGGGAAGTGGATGAAGGGAGACATTGGACAGCCTATGATGTGACAAAATAATTTGTAAATTTTCAAGAGTTTATGAGGGATGGGGGATAGGGGAAGGAGGGGAAATATGGGGAGCTGATACCAAGGGCTTAAGTTGAAAGCAAATGTTTTGAGAATGATGATGGCAACAAAGGTATAAATGTGCTTTGCATCTAATGGGTGGATTGTGATAAGAGTGGAATGAGCCCCCAATAAAGTGATTTTTAAAAAAACAAACCACGGGCCCACTCTCCCTTCTGCGGTCTCCACAGATGTGGAGACAGATGTGTCCTTGTGTCTTGGTTTCACATTTGCCTAGTGATTCTTGGCAGCTTCCTCCTCCAGTGTAAGGTTTAGTTTTCTATAATACGAATCCATTGAACCCTGTGGCCCTCAAGTTGCTACAGATAATTTGTCTGTTCATTACAGGAGGTCTGCATCCATCCCCCTTCTATGAGCTTGTGGGTCTTTTCGCCTCACATTCACATCTTCATCAGAATAAAAGGGGGATGGGAGATAAAAACACATGGTTGAATCTCCCACAAAGTAGCCTTGGTACTTCCCAGACATATTTGGAATCTCAGAATTTTGGAGCTGGAAAGGGGCCTTCAGGACAAGAGGAAACAGAGCCCCCTGAAGACTCCCAGGGACTCTGAGCAGCACAGTCCCCGGGCAATGGCAGCCTCCACATTCAAATTAGACCTTTGGCCCAGGTCTCTCTGCTCCATCACAAGCCTCTCTTCCAGAAGAAGAGGCAGACATAGCTTTCCTAGGTGCATCTTAGCTTCCGTCTGACACTGCAGTTTTAGGAACTCAAATAACCTTCCTGAAGATCATATCTGCTTTCCATCATGGGTCGGCAGCCTGGAGGCACGGTCAGTCCACATGGAGCTGCAAGCCGCAAGGCCAGCGGCTACAGACACGGCCAGTCTCTCCAAGAGGAAAGGTTGAAGGTGTCTACTCTTGTAAAGACTTAAAGTCTTGGAAACCAAGCAGGGCAGTTCTGCTGGGTCCTAGAGAGTCGTTACAACTGGAAACAGACTCATGGCAGGGAGGGAGTTACATAGTTTGCTGAGTGACTCTATGTAACTTAGGTTAAAATCTAGAAGGATTTTGCCTTTTTCTTATGTGAGGGATGGGAGCCAGGAAGGAAAAGGGGGCATTTAAAATACAGTTGTGAAAAAAGTCTGGTTCTGGGAAGATTACAAACTCGGGGTACCGTCTTCTGGTGTTGAACTGTCATGCCTGCAGAACGCACTGAATTCAGAAGGAAATTGATGGATCCAGAAAATGAAAATCTTAGTTCTTCCCTGGATAGATAGTGCAGGCCATGGAGAAAAGTGAAAGCCTTTGGCAGAGGGTGTGGTGCCAAAGGCATGTGACTGACAGCAAGGGAAGAAAGAACTTGCTCTGAGCTGTGGCCTTCCCACATGCTCTGAGACTATCTTTGTACACACTCTCCCGACTTGGGGCAGAAAAGTAGCAATGCCAGCCCATCACTGGCTGGAGGCGGGGTAACATAAGCACTGTCTTGGAATCCAAGTGTAGAAAGAGACTAATAACTAAGTCCACAAGCCCATACAATTCCAATCAAAACCCCAGAAGACTTTGAAAAGACTTATTCTAATTTGAATATAGAACAATCAAGAGCTATGGGTGTGGTAGTTACATAATCTGGTGCCAACTTGAGACCACTAAGAGTGAGGAGGTGGGGTTTAGATTGTCAATCAGGTCACAGCTTGATGGCTCAATTGGAGGCACTAAGGAGATAAAGAGCCCCTTGGAGGCAGGACACACGCTCACTCCTGTGAGACATTCCTGTGGAGAAGACACGTGGAGATACACTAGAGTCCTGGAGCCGAAGGAGACACATGGAGATGCTTCCATGGCCATGGGAGCCACAAGACTTTTCACCCACTGGTTTGTGATCTTCCTGCATTCGGCATCATTGTAAGTGTTTTGTGAGTCTGATGAGCAATCTATTGATTGGTATCAGATATAGGAGCTAATATCGAACTGGACTGGGTTGCAATGTTTTCTCAAGAGTTTCTTGAACATAAAGTTCGTCCTTAAACACATATGTGTCTCCCTGGATGTGCTCCTCTAGCCCACCAGACTAACACAGTGGATGACTATGATATGAAGAACAATGGGAGAAGAGCATGAATCACCTGCACGCAGATATCAAATCATACAAATAAAAGCCTGGTAATAGTAAGTTGGTTGTTTTTTTTTTTTAAGTTGTATGGATAGAGAAACAGGCCAATGGTGCAGAATAGAGATCTCCAAATAAATAAAATTTTATATACAGTTATATATGTGTGTATAATTGTACATCAGCATATGACACATCTTTCGTTTATCAAAAACTTGTCTTCATAAATCAGAGCAGAAAAGATGTGGAATATAATATAGTAAAGGACTCATAGGGACTCCATGTGACAAAGTAGAACTGCCCTTTGAAGTTCTGACCCTGTAATCATTTTTTCAATTAAGCCATTTTATTGGGGCCTCTTACATCTCTTATCACAATCCATACAATCATCCCTTGTGTCAAGCACATTTGTAGATGTGCTGCCATCATCATTTTCAAAGCATTTCCTTTCTACTTGAGCTCTTGGTATCGGCTCCTCATTTCTCCCTCGGACACTGTAACTTTTTTTGTTGTTTGTTTGTTTGCTTGCTTGTTTGGGGGGTTTCGTTTGTTTGTTTTTGTGGGCATCACAGCCTCTGGTGGTCATGGGCGCTACCCAGTGCGCTCCTGAGAGCCGCCGCTGGATTTGAACCGCCAAGCCCGCCGGCTGCAGTTCCGCACTCCACCACTTACGCCACCGGGGCTCAGCCCGACACTGTAACTTTTTGTTTGGGGGGAGAGGGGGCATCACGGTTCTCCGGCGGTGGGAGGAGGAGGCCCAGCCCCACTGCTGGAATTGAACCTCCGTCCCAGTGGGCCGCAGTCCCGCGCACAACCACGACGCCACTGGGGCTCAGCCCGACACTTTAACTTTTTATGGGAGTAGAAAGTCTCATCTGTCCTTCCTCAGAGAGCTTGGTGGTTTTGAACTACTGACCTTGTGGTTAGCAGCCCAACATGCAACCCACCAGAACTCTGCAAATTAACTCAATGACACTGGGTTTGTTTTTTGAGGGTTGTATAGTCATGAAGAAAGCAAGTGCCTGAATCTCATGCGCGCACCATCAGGATGGGAGCAAGCAGCAGGCAGATGACAAAACTTTATTGGCAGAAAGGGAAGAGGCCTGGAGTCACTTACTCACGAGGATCAGAAATGATCACGGTCATTATTGATCACACTTCACATGAAGAAAAAGCTGAAAAAATTCCTGACAACTGGACCGATAACAACCATGATGATAAATAGAAAAAGACTGAGGCGTCCGGGATTTCCTTTCACCTGGGGCCACAGTCAACACCCACGGAAGCAGCCGTCACGACCTCAGGCAGCAGCTTCCAGGGGACAAAGCTGTTCCCCAAGACTTCTTGAGTTCGCGGAACTCCCTTTCTGCCTCCATGGCTCCTATAAAAAAATTTGTGGCGGGCTGAGCCCCGGTGGCGTAGTGGTTGTGCGCGGGACTGCGGCCCACTGGGACGGAGGTTCAATTCCAGCAGTGGGGCTGGGCCTCCTACTCCCACCACCGAGAGCAGTGAGGCCCCCCCCCCAAAAAAAAAATTTTGTGGCGAAGGGAGAAAAAGAAACAGGATAAAAAGAAACAGGATGCTGCCAATTTTGAGCAATGTCTTCAGAAGAGAATCAAAGAGAATGGAAAAGTGGGTAATCTCAGGGGAGGAGTTGTAACCAATGAAAGAAGCAAGAGCGAGATGACCGTAACCTCCCAGGTGTCTTTTTCCAAGAGGTATTTGAAATATCTCACACAAAAAAATAGTTGAAGAAGAATAATCTCCCTGACTGGTTGCGTGTGGTGGCCAACAGCAAAAAATGTTATAGATTACGCTACTTCCAGATTAACCAGGATGAAGAGGAGGAGGAAGACAAAGATTAGCCCTTTGGGGGAATATCTTGTATGAGCCCTTTAATAAAATTTGGGAATGAGGGGGTGGGGGGAGAGACTTTTTAAAATGGCTCAAAAGAAAGATGTCACTTTGAGGAGTAAAGAGCGCCTGATCCAAGCCAAACTGTGTGCAATCACCCAGCCCTGAGGACAGCATTCCTGCCCAGAGCAGCCAGAGCACTGAGAGGATCACAGGCAGCCGGTCCCACCATGAGACAGGGCGACGCGTCCCTCACTGACACATAGCACTAAGGGGAGCAGCTGGCGACATGGTGTGGGAGATGTGCCCGATTCTACCCCACTTTACTGGGGTGAACACTAAGGGTGTGCAGCCATAAGGGGAACAAAAATGATGTCCCGAAGGGAGACCAGAGGTGGACTCGGGAGCCAGGACCTGACACCCCAGCAGACTCAACTGGAAACACTCATAAAGGTCAATGGACAGACCTGGAACTGTTTGAAGGATTTTCAGTTTTTGCTGTGGGTTTTTCCTTGTTCTTTAATGTTTTGTTGTGTTGGCTTTTGTTGATTTATTTTTTCTCTCCTTTTTTGGTTACGTTATGCTCTGCTTTATTTTTGCGCATATTATTGTCTATCCATGTCTATCTGGACAAGATAGGCGGGATGAACAATTCAGAGGAAAGTACAATGGGACCCATGGTTTTGGGGGACACAGGCGAGAGGGAGATGGGAGGAAGGAAAAGAGGGTGCCAACAAACCCAGGAACAAGGGGAAAATATGTGATCTAAAATTGATGGTGAGGAGGGCATAGGATGCTTGGGGGGGGGGACGAAGTGGGGGACTTGATCAAGGGCAATGTAACTGAGAGGAACTACCAAAACCCAAATGAAGGCCAAGCATGATGTTGGGACAGAAGGAAAGTAAAAGGAAAGAAAGGAAAGAACTGGGAGGCATAGGACAGTTATAGAGGTCTAAATACAGTCATGTATATATGTAAATGCATTTATATATAATAACAGGGAAATAGAGATATATACATATATCTATTTATAAAATATTAGTGTAGCAGATGGACATTGGGCCTCCACTCAAGTACTCCCTCAATGCAAGAACAATTTGTTTTACTAACGCAGGACTCTGTTATGCTCACCTTCCCTAACATGATTGCTGAAGACAAAATGGGTGCAGAACTGGTGAAGGAAGATGATGGTGCCCGGCTATCAAAAGATATAGTGTCTGGGGTCTTAAAGGCTTGAAGATAAATAAGAAGCCATCTAGCTGAGAAACAACAAAGCCCACATGGTAGAAGCACACCAGCCTATGTGATCATGAGGTGTCTGTGCGATCATAGCATCAAAGACTCAAAACAGAGCATATCAATGGGAATGGTGTGTGGTGGGACAGAATGGATGGATCAGTGGTCAGTTGGACACCCCCTGTCTCAGAATGGCCAAAAGGAAGAAAGGAGCCAGGCAGGGTACAGTATAGTACCAATAAAACACACACTCTTCCTCTGGTTCTTTAATGCTTCCTCACCCCCACCCCCACCCCGACTATCATGACCCCAATTCTATTTTACAAATCTGGCTAGACCAGAACATGTATACTAGTACAACACAGGGAATCCAGAACAGATAAACACCTCAGGACCAATAAGGGGAGCAATGATACTGTCAGAAGCAGCATGATCAATAATTACTTAATGCTCTTTGACATTTTTTAATGCTCAGTTTATCCACTGCCAACACACATCAATCTAAAAATCTTAAAATGAATTTAAATTACCACGATGAGGGTAACACACAATTCATTTGGCATCATAGTCCCAGTAAGCACTGCCTTCCTTCATCGGTGCACTCACCCTGGGTAGGGTTGGAGAGAGAGGAGTTGATATCTCCTTGGTTCCCAACTCTCTGAATTCGCAGTCTCTCTACACGGGTTCTGCTGGCCATTTGACACCATTCTGGGTCTTATCAGACTTTCTGGGGTGGCTCCTAGTCCACTTGCTTACTTCTTTGCTGTGACTCAGCATTTTGGCAGGGCCTTGGAGGGCTTTCATTGTCTTTTAAGATGAAGTTGCTTTTGTTCATCATTCATCATCTTACAAGGCAGTTCTTCATTGCTCTCTACAGACACTTAGAGGATAAGGGTTGAGGGGGGTACAAAGTATCGTCACAACGATCGACTTATGCCCCCATCTCAGGAGGATGAATAGCAGAAAAATGGGCAAAAGGAAATATGGAATAAGAAAGAGCAATTTCTAAATTATCAAGGAGGGCATGCGGGAGGGAGGGTGGGAAAAGGTGTGGGGCAGATGAGGAGCTGATGCCAAGGACTCAAGTAAAAAGAAAATGTTTTGGAAAAGATGATGACAACAGATGTGTCTGACACAATGGATATAGGTATGAATTGTGATGATGTGTAAGATCCCCCAATAAAATGATTTCTTTGAAGGGGGCAATTTATGTAACTGAATTATGGTGGTGGTAAATATTATTGAATATACCATATACTACCAGAAGAATTTTTAAATCTTTAAAAAAAAATTTTTTTTAAATCTGTCCTAGAAGAAACGCAGCTGGAATTAGAAGCAAGGATGATAAGAGTCCATGTCCTGTCCTTTGGGCATGTGAGCAAAGCAAACCAATCCTTAGGGAAGGACACAGTACTGGCAGCAGTGGCTCGAACAGAACAATGATTGTGCTAGGGTAGGCAGCGAGTGTTTTTTTCTGTTGTGAGTAGGGTCACCATAGACCCACTTTTTGCAGCCTAACAATGATGGAAACTGTGATACACGACCCAAAAGACACAGAACGAAATCTGAGCATTAGAACTCACGATGAGAAGGAGAAAACTGGGCATATGAAGAACAGGTGCCATGAATCATTATGTCTAGAAATGTGGGGATGGACTGTGTGTATATGTTCACCAAAAATAAAATTTTAAACTAAAAAAAAGATAAAAATAAAGAGCTACTGTAAGAATGATGTTAGAGAAAATCCACATAGACTGAGGCATTTATCATAAACATAGGCAAGACAAAAATGATCTAGGGAAACCTGGACTTCGCTCTGTTAAAATTTGGAACACATTTTACATGAAAGATCACGGAAAAAGCTAGCAAGAAAAAGACTTCAGTACCAAGTAAAACCCAAAGCATTTTAATATCTAGGGCATTCAAAGAACTCTTGCAAATCCATAGGAAAACAGACACACTCATAAAAAGTTGGTCTACACACTAAATATTCAATTCACAGGAAAAGAAATCCAATAGGCAACAACAGTGCGCAAAAATATGTAAAACAAAATAACAATCAATTGTTGAGCCCTGGTGGCACAGTGGTTGTGTGCAGGACTGCAGCCCAGAGGGTGGATGGTACAAATCCAGTAGCAGCTCTCCAGGAGCAAGGCTGAGCCTCCTACTCCACCAGGGCAGTGATGTGGGGGGGAAAGAAAAATAATAGCAATAAATTTTTTGTGTTTATCAGCTTGGTACCAACTTGTATAGTCAGAAGATAATGCCAAATGTTAGAGACCATGAGAGGAAATACAAAGCCTTAGACACTAAGAATGAAAAGTTCAGTGCCACAATTCTGGAATGTACTCTGCCACCATTGACAGTATGTTTTTTAAACTTGGTCTCACACAAGTCCCCAAATGACCATGTACAGGGATGCCGACTGCAGTTTTTTTGTGACAGTGAAGAACTAAAACAGCTGAGACAAAAATGAAAAAGATGGAGATGATGTTATTGAGTTGTCAAAAGCAATGAACTACAAGTACTTATGACATCATGGCCAGATCTTTACAATGGAGTGCAGGGAAAAATTAGGTCTGGAATGAAACTTATAGTGCCATAAATTTTTTCATATGCATGTATTTTCAAAACTCACACTGCAAATCTTTCAAGGATACATACATGCATACCAGGAAAAGCATGACCTGAATTAAAGCTGATGCCTATGGAATTCAGAGTGGGGGTGCAAATGGAAATGGGGTTGGAGGTGCTTCTGCTGTGCTATGGACTAAAGAAAAAATACAATGAACCCAGCTGTCTGCATCTGTCGTTAAAACAAAACTCCCTTGAATGAAAAAATTCTATCAACTTTCTTTCCTACACTAAGGCAAATAAAAAGATAAGGCACCATTTCATTGCATTTGTAGGATTAAATGGTGTTTGATTGAAAAATACATTATTTAACTATAGAATAATTTTTTGTCATTCTGAAGTAGGCTTTATTGAAAGAAGCCTTCATTTATAAAATAAAAGACCAAAATGGTGAATTGTTTTGGATTCTCCTCTGGGGATGTTCTCAGGGAAAGACCATCCTTGGTTGTTGGATGCCTTGAAACCAACCTCAACTCCTGGGACTGAGTACAATGACCCTAGAGGTCTCTGGACTGTCGCTACAACAGAAGCAGTCTCCAAGGCTTTCTCCCTGGGAGCTGCTGGGTGGGTTTGAACTGCCAACCTTTCTGCTAACAGACAAACAGGTGGTCTGAACCATGGAAGTACCTTAGACCACTCTTGCCGCATCAATGCAGTTTCATTCTGGGGGTGATTTCAGATGTGAGGCATTTCTTTATTGAGACTTACTTGTGGAATTGATTAGGAAAACTTTGTAAAAGAAAAAGGCGATAGGGTTTTACCAACAGTTCAAAGAAACACTTAGGTCTGACCTCCACAGCCTAGTTGGGGATGGTACCTGTCCAAGTTCCCACACATCTAAGCAACACCCATTTTTGGAGATCCACATATTTGCCCAAAAGACAGTGGAACTGCTGTGAGGAGCTGCTGCATGGTTCCGACCACAGTGACCCCACCTGGGTCCGGCCTGTCCTCACAGTGAGGGAGTCCACGGCGGCAGCCCATGTGTCATTCCGTCCCCTGGATGGTCTTGCTCATTTTTGGCAACTCTCTGTTTTGCCAAGTGTGATGTCTCCAGGGACTCGTCTCCTGCTGATGACATCCCCAATGTCTGTTAGATGACGTGGCATCATGATGTCTCTTCCTCCTCACGGGAAGGAGTTTCCTGACTGTACTTCATCCAAGACAGATTCTGTGCTTGGTCTTCCTCCACAGAGGAAGTGGTCCTTTCAGTGTTCTTGGCCCATGCTCTCATCAGATGTATCAGTTCTTCTCCAGCTTTCCCTGTTCACTGCCGGACTTCCATGTGCACCTGAGGGACAAGGTTAAGGAAGGGTCTCAACCTTCAGATCAGAAAGGACAGCCGCCTCTTGAGTTGTTCTCATTCTCCCTCAGGGGTTCTCCACTTTCCTCATGCCACAGCCCTTCAGTACAGTTCCTCAGGTGGTGTTGACCCCACCCCCATGACATTACGTTTGCTGCTACTGCATAACTATCATTTTGCTGCCATTATGAATCAGGAGACCCTGTGAAAGGGTCTGTGACCCACAGGTTGAGAACTGGTGTTCTGTACAAACCATCTTGACATGTACTTTCCATCTCAGTAGTCAAAGCTGCTCCTCATGAAAGGAACTCTAACTTCATTTTCCAAGCACTCCAGTTCCGAGGGAATGTTGCAATCCATGCAGCATGGCGCCTGTAATTACCGAAAGGACTGGGAAAGAATGACAGCCAGTGGGTTCTGCTCCTTTTACAGGGAAAACTGCGTGTGCGGTGTTGGGTGGGCTGGTACTGGCGGGGCCGTCAGTCCCTGGCTGGCATTTGGCCGGTTCTCTCCTTGCAGCCCTGCACGGACTGTCACTAGTGCATTACTAATTGAACATGATGGGCACTATGTTGATTAAAGAGAAAATTGCATTCTACTTATCAAACGCTGATTAGCATAAGTAGCACATGTGCTTGCTTTCTCTTGCCCTATTCAATAAACATTTCATTAGAAAAATGAATTCTGTCACTGGGGAGATGGGGCTGTAACTCAGAAACTTCTTCCCGCGGCATGCAGAGCTCAGAGGGACTGGAGACTGACTGCATGTACCATGTGTGGGTTGCCATATTTACTTGGAAAATGCCCCCGAGCTGATGTTTGGTCAATATTTCCCTTTTAAAAGGCAAGAAGTGAAAAAAGAGCATAAATGCCAGCTTCCCAGCCCTAAGCTGTGAGGAGCAGGTGACTGCGGCCCCTCTGGGCATCTGACAGGAGCCTTGAGAGTGGGGTGCAGGAGCCGAGACAGAGCACTCCGGCAGACAGGTCCCTGGCTCCGGGCAGCAAGCCTCTGAACCCAGACCCATGCCGCTGCCACCTCCAAAGCAGCTGTGAACATCTCTGCACACGCTCCTTCCCTGTCCGCCCCCCAATCAAGTTGGATGCCGTCGCGTCGGTTGTGACCCTATGAACAACAGAACCAGATGCTGTGTGGACCGGGGCCATGTTCACCATTGTTCCTCTGCCTTGGCCCTTGGTTGCAGCCACTGTGCCCCGTCACCCCCATCTCATTCAGGGTCTCGCTTTTGCGTTGCCACTCCCCTTGACCAAGCATGATGTTCTTCTCCAGGGACTGGTCTCTTCTGGCGACACGTCTGAAGTATGAGAGGTGAAGTCTCACCATCCTTGCCTCTAGGGAGCGTTCTGGCCATGCTTGGAAGTTTGGGGGCCAGGATGAGGAAAGCATTTAATTGATTATGGTCCCTGTTGTCGATGACACTTTGGGGTGTATCTACCCAGCTCGCTGGGCTTTCCAACTTCTGGAAACTATTCTCCTCTTCTGCCTGTCTCCGCGATCACGTGGCAGTATGGCTTGTACGTGACCAGACACTGGGGTCTCCATTGATTGGCCTTAGGGCGGTGGGAAACAGGACTCAATTGAATGTCTTCCTCAGCATTTGGAGCTGAGTCTGAAAGGCAGAGGGTAACTTAGAATCCTAAAGGGCATATCCAGGGACTAGGAGAAGGACCAGAGAGGGAGGGCTGCACAGAGAGGAAGCAAGTGTGAAAAGGATTCCTAAGTTTTAAAAAAAAGACCATGGATAGAGGGAAAATCTCAAAAGTCCTGCAAACATTCCCTTCCTGCCTCCCATCTGAAAGGTCTCCACTGGGTCCTGGAATATTGTGCTCACTTTTGCTCAAGGCAGTTTGAGGAGTTTTCTTGTCCAGTCAACTCCATAGTCCTGATGAAATGATGGGGTGATTTTCCTCAGAGCAGCTCAGCGGGGCTGGAAGGATTCACTCCTAGGATTCCTTCCACATCCCCAGAAAGCTCCTACAGAGATGGCCACGAGAGTAGGTAAAATGATCAGCAGATGGGCAGACCGGTAGGGCCTGAGTAGAGGAGAGAAAGTCAACCATCAGCACCTGCCATAGGGAAAAAGAAGACCGAAGCAAAGCAAAAGCAAGAGGATTTGTGTCACAGAACTCAAGCTGGGGCCAGGATTTGGAGGCACAAGATCTTACTGAAAGAAGCTTATGAGGCGTGAGACTGAGCACAGAAGAATGCAAGACTGCTCACCCCGGGCCAAGCAGCCAGCCCTCACTGTCACCAAGAGAAGAGGAGAGCATGCGGCCCTGGAGAAATCCAACCAGAAGGGCTCCAAGCCAGGGCTCACCTTGCAATTGGGAAAGAAGAGGTCAATACGATGTATGTTCAGTCACAGAGGAGGTGATTGACAGCTCACACACTGAATGAGGAGACCTCTGACCCCCCTCTCCTGCT
Organism: Nesogale talazaci; assembly: GCA_004026705.1. Classification (NCBI taxonomy): domain Eukaryota; kingdom Metazoa; phylum Chordata; class Mammalia; order Afrosoricida; family Tenrecidae; genus Nesogale; species Nesogale talazaci. Next base: position 44,069 of record PVJH01010878.1, read on the forward strand.
CTTCCAGAACACCCAGTGTGTGCCTGGAATGGACACCAGACGATAGAGAGTGAGGTGCCTACAGAAAGGGAGGGCAGGGCAGGCTGGGATCTCAGGGCAGTGACTTGGTGCCACTAGTGATAAGATAGTAGGGGTTTCAATATTTTAACAACCCCTCTGATCGCACGATTCCATGCCAGCTAATAGCATGTCTGCTCATCCTGTGTGGAGGACATTGGGGGATTAGAGCTAGAATTCTCACTTTCCATCTGGGGGACCTGGGGTTCAGTTCTCAGATGCGGGTGTGTAGCCGCCACCCCTTGTCAGTGGAGACCTGCAAGCCGCTCTGAGGCTGAACAGGTTTCAGAAGAGATTCCACTTGAAGATGGACTAGGGAGAAAGACCACCGGGATCTCCTTCCCCCAAATCAGCCAATGAAAACCTCAGGGATCCCAATGTGATCGGCAGCATGATGCAGAAGGCAGCAGTGTTAGGTCGCCTTGTCCAAGAAAGGGCCAGGAGGTTGGAGCCAAGTGAACTGTAGACTCACTACCTCCCAGGAGGCAGGAGACTAGAAAGTTCTCTGGAGACATTGGACACACCCAGAGCAAAAGTAATGAAAGCTTAAGACCTCTCCCCCAACAGAAAGACCGGTCATGCCCAATTCGTTCTACAGGGAATTCCTATCACTAGGCTTTCAGCTGCCTTCAAGTCCTTTCCAGCTCCTCAGTGGCCCGATGGTCCAGCATGGATCTGCTCTGAAGGGCTTCCACCCTGATCGATCTCTGTGAAGCACACAGTCTCAGCTTTCTCCCACCGAGCAGCTGCCAGGTTTGAACTTGCCCGCCTTGTGGGAAGCTGTCTCGTGCTTAACCCATCGTGCCACCAGGGTCTATATCCAACTGTGTATGGACAGGCAAGAGAGGATCCCTGGTGGCATCGTGGTTACACGTTGGGCTGCTGCCTTCAAGGCCAGCAGTTCAAAGCCACCTGTCGCTCTGTGGGAGACAGATGATGCTTTCTACTCTGAAAAGAGTTACGGTCTCAGAACCTCACAGGGGCGACTCTACCCTGTCCTTTGAGGTCCACGGGATCTCAAAAAGGGCACGAAAACCTTTGATGGGCTTTGTTGCGGGGCACCGTAGCATCCATTTCTACTCTTAGGGACCCCTGTGACAGAATCAAACTCTCCCATAGGATTTCCTTGCCTCTAATCTTTATGGCAGAAGCCCCACTGGTGTGGGGGCTAAGCACTTGACTGCTAACCAAAACGTCAGTGGTTCAATCCCACCAGTCACGCAGTGGGAGAAAGATGTGGCAATCTGCAGGTGACAGTGTGCCTATAAAGACCTACAGCCTTGGGAACCATCGTGGGCAGTTCTACTCAGTCCTTCACAGTCATGGTGTGTTGGCATAGACACAGTGGCATTGGAATTGGATTTTAAAAAATAAACAGTTTCATGGGGACCTAATCCACCTATCATACAATTCAGTAGTTCAGTTATACCAAGAAGAGTTATACGATCATCACCACAATCGACGTTAAAACATTTTCTTCATTGGTTTTCAATCTGGTGGGAGCAGATCTCTAGGTTGCTTACCTATGGAGATGTTGGAAGGGCTTGAACTACCAACCCTTTGTTTTGCAGCCAAGCACTAAACCACTGCACCACCAGGGCTCCTTCTGTAATGAATCACCGTTTAGAGAATCTTAGGGGACAGTGCTCCTTGCACACCAGGACTCCTTTGGCTAGGTACCCATGGGATTTAGGCACCTGGCTTCCTGTACCTCATCCTGGCATTAGAGATGGTTAATTCATTTGCTGTTGTCCCCTCTAAACTGGTCAAGCGCTTTATTTCATTTGTCTTTTATAGCCTCAAGACTGAGTCCACTCGATTAAGTGAACTACACTCTACTCAAGCTCACCTGTGGTCATTGGACATAATTAAGGCTAATACTCCATAAGGCAGGGATGCTCACACTTTTTCAGCATGCAAGCTACGTATACAATGATCAAGACAAAATGATCTACCAACTACAAAAATGCAAAACATATTTATTTTTATTTATTTATTACATTAATTCAAAAATACATTGAGAATTCTTTATATTTACAATGTATGTTTATGTACCTTGCATAACCACTTGAGTCTATATTGCACAACACAAGACAATTAACTATGCACATTTTTGTTATGACCTGCATTTACTCTGATGACTTGCACTGAATGGAATGAGCCAGGGATGCATCGTCTGGACAGTAGCTGATGACAGCCAGCCTCAAGCACACTTCCAAATGATCATCAGTCATAGTGGAACAGTACTTGGATTTAATGATCTTTATGTGGGAAAAGGCTGATTCACATAAATAAGTAGAGCCAAATAATGCAGTCAAGGAGGTAGCACATTTTCCTCATATTTGGATACTTTCCTTCTGCGAGAAAGTTCCTGAACTGTTCATGCGTGCTGGACTTCAGCTGAATATCAATTTGTAGTGTCAGAATCTCCCATTCCATATGGAAGAGGTATGTTTTTGTCTTCTTACTTGGTCCAGCTCCCCCATTCATTTGAATGCTGTTTCTCATGTTTCAGAGAAAAAAACAAGGTCTAAATATTGACAATATCTTAGCTTGTCAGTTTTGCTCCACTTAGCGCAGTTGTTTGTGCATGTGTTTGACACCTAAGATTGCATCTGCTTGGCTGCCCTGTAGATCATATTTATTTATTTTTATTTTTTATTTTTTTATGATTTTAATGATAGGATTACATCTATTTTTTTTAATGCCATGTGATCTGCCCACACTTTGTTTGCGATCAATGGTTTGAACATCTCTGGTCTAGGGCATAGAACTGGCAGATGCTTGACAGTGGCTAGAATCTCTCGCCTTGAGGGTACCCAAAGAATGATGGCCTGGAACTAACCTACACTTTCTATTTTAATGTCTTCCTCCCTTCATTATGACATGTCTCAGTCTGTGAGGTATGGCCCTGCTCGGGGTATGAATGTCATCGGAAGATGTGCTTTATTACTAACCTCCATTGTTTGTGTAAATAGTGTCCAGTCACTTAAGAGTTTAACTTGTACAACACAACATTTCATGTATTACAGTTCATAGATGGCCTATACAGGTATAATTTCCTTTTCTCGACAGTGTTTTAAATTCTACACCAGTGGCTAAACTAATGACACTACCAATATTTAGTGGTTACACATTGGGCTGCTGACTGCAAGGTGAGCAGTTCGAAACCACCAGCCAGCTCCACAGGGGAAGGATGAAGCTTTCTACTCCTAGGAAGATTTACAGAGACTCACAAGGGCAGTTCTCTCCTGCCCCCTAGGTTCTCTGTGAGTCAGCATAGACTTGATGGCAGTGGAAGTGATGCCTCAGGGGGATGATTGATAATGACAATGATACCTCCAAAATGAACCAGAGACATACACAAACCATAGATATATAAATGGACTTTGGGCTTGCACTTAATTCTAACTACAATCTAAAAGCAATCAGTTCTTATGACATGCCTTACTTAATACTCAACCTCAGGAAGCGATCACTAAAGATACGGGTGCTGTAGCACAGGAGGAGGAGAAAACTAGGTGATGCTTTGCTATCAGAAAGAATAGTGTCTGGGGTCTTAAAGCCTCAATTTTAAACAAGATGCCCTCTCTAAGTGAGGCATCAACTAAGTCCATATGGAAGAAGCACACCAGCCTCTGTGATCCAAAGATTGGAAATAATATTATCCAAATATAAGGCGGGAATGGTTATCAAAACTCAAATTGTGAACATCCAGTTTGTAAAAGATTATAGTTGTAAAAAGATTATAGATTATAGTGGAAGCCCAAAATCCAATTGTAGGGTCCACACATGGATTAAACTGTGGTGAATCCCTTTTGATCATAATTTAAGTATATGCATAGTCCTGTTATCAGACAGAAAACATTGTAAGTGATTATGGCAGGCACAGGTTGCAATGTCATATCTTATCATTGGATCTCCTTGTTAACCCTTTGTTTTCTCCCACTCCGTTCACCCCAAGCTCCACAGTGCTCTGCTCTCATTTTAAACCTCTTTCAGTTTTTTAAAAAATAATAATTGAAGGGTGATTCCCCTCTGACCATTGAACAGGGATGTGAATAACTATGCTAATGTGCAGAATAAGTTGAAAAGTGGATTGTTGCAAATGCAGTTAGGTTAAAATGTATCACCCTATCATATGGTGATTCATTTAAATATGTTCTAATTTCTGCTTTTTTCCAATTGAGGCTCTTTTCTGTTTTATTTGTTATGTTTGTTAGTTTTGTTTGCTTAATACTTTTCTGTATATGACATCTAGGGTAGGTTAATCTATGGAGACAGTAACTGGATTAATGAGCCTCAGAGGTCCAACAAGGGAAATATCAGGGGAGTTAGGGATGAGTCCAAGGATGAAAAAGTATTCAAAAATCCAAATGAAGGCTGAGCATGATATTGGAACAAGAGGAAAGTAAAAGGAAATAGAGAAAAGAACTAGGAGGCAAAGGGCATTTATAGAGGTCTAAAGACAGGCATGTATATATGTAAATATATTGATATATAATGATAGGGCACTAGATCTATGTGCATACATTTATAGGTTTAGTCCAAGGTAGCAGGTGGACATTGAGCCTCTATTCAAGTACTCCCTTAATGCAAGAACACTGTTCTATTAAACTGGCATTCCATCATGCTCACCTTCCTGACATGATCTCTGAAGACAAATGCATGCCTAAGCAGAAGTGGAGAAGAAAGCTGATGGTTCCTGACCATCAAAAGATAAAGCATCTGGGTTTTAAAAGCTTGAAGGTGAACAAGCAGTCATCTAGTTTAGAAACAACAAAGCCCACAGGTAAGAAGCACACCAGCCTGTGTGAGCATGAGATGTCGTAGGTAGGGGTCAGGGATCAGGCATCAAGGAACAACAAATTTTATCATTGTGAATGAGGGGGAGTACAGATTGGGGACCCAAAGTCCATCGGTGGGCAACTGGACATCCCCTTACAGGGTTGCAGGGAGGAGATGAGCCAGTCAGGGTAAAATATACCAATGATGAAACATTAAACTTTCCTCCCCTCCCCACCCCCCACTATCATGATCCCAATTCTACCTTACAAATCTGGCTAGATCAGAAGATGTACACTGGTACAGATAGGAACTGGAAACTCAGGGAATCCAGGACAGGTGATTCCTTCAAGACCAGTGGTGAGAGTGGCGATACCAGGAGGTTGGAGGGAAAGTGAGGTAGAAAGGGGAAACCAATTACAAGGATCTACATATAGCCTCCTCCCTGGGGACAACAGAAAAGTGAGTGAAGGGAGATGGCAGACAGTATAGATATGACAAAATGCAGGGGATGAGGGGAAAAGATAGAAAAGCCGATATCAAGGGCTCAAGGAGAAAGGCAGATGTTTGGAGAATGATAACAGTAGCGGACATGTGAAGGTGCTCAGCTTATTATGTACTGTGAAAAACTATGTACGAGCCCCCAATAAAATAATTTTAATAAAATAGCAACAATAATAATAATAATAATAAAGACATGACAAAATAATAAAAATTTATAAATTATTAAGCATTCATGAGAGAGGGGGTAGTGGGGTAGGAGGGGATAAAATGAAAAGCTGATACCAAGGACACAGGCAGAAAGCAAAAGTTTTGAGAATGAAGAGGAAAACAAATGTACAAATATGCTTGACACAATGGATGGATGTATGGATTTAGAATTGTACGAGCCCCCAATGAAATTATTTTAAAAAGGAAGAAAGTATTCTAAAACTGATCATGGTGATGACTGCATAGCTCTTCTTTTTATAAAAAAATTAGTAAGTTATTTCATTGGGGGATCTTGCATATAACAATTCACCTATTATATCAAGTGGACATGTACAAATACTGGCATCAACAATTTCAAAACATTATCTTTCTTCTTCAGCCCTTTGATATCAGTTCCTCTTTGAACTCCCTCCCCCCCCCACACCTGTGAATCCTTTACATATTATGTAGTCATTATAATTTATACATATCTTACACCACCCCTCTATCCCTTCACCTACTATCCTGATATCCATTATAATTTATACATATCTTACACCACCCCTCTATCCCTTCACCTACTATCCTGATATCCGTACCCCTTGAGGAAGGTTATTCCACCATCTTTACTATGCATTCCTCCTTCCTTTCTCATAACCTCCTGGAATCGTTACTCCCATTACTGTTTTGAAAGGGGGGGGGGGGTGAATGGTAATCTATGCTGAAATCCAAATGTTGAAAGTTCTGATCCATACCGGTGACGTTTCAAGGTAGGACTGAGATCATAATAGTGGAGGGAAAAAGGATTTAAAAACTAGTGGAGTGTTATGTGTTTCGTCAGTGCTAAACTGTCCCCTGGATCAGTCTTCTCTTCCATGCAGCCCCTCTGTGTGGGAATGTCCAATTATCCCAGGGTGGGCTATGGATTTCTAATTTTACCCAACTCCTTCACCTTGATGAGATTATTTTTGAACTTCTGATGCCTGTTCCTGTTGACACTTGATGATCCCACAAGTTGGTGTGCTTCTTCCATGTGGGCTTTGTTGATTATCTGCCATGTGGTCACTTGTTTGGCAGCAAACTTTTAAGACTCTGTGTCTTTTAATAGCCCAACACCATCTTCTTACTTCACCACATTTGCTTAGGCACCCAGTTCTACAACTCTTCTTCATGTGATTGAACTATTGAATAGTATATGGGGATTATACATATGCCAACAAAACAGAAAGAGAAAAAAAACTGAATCAAGTGGAAATATGTTTTTTGATGGACTCAATGGATGGAGGAGTTTAGGAACTGAGTTGGGTCTTATAGATTGAGAAGAGTCTCAAGTAGCCGAAAGAAAAGAGGAAGGCATTCTTAATTCAAAGAATATCCTTTCTCCCACGGACAAGGAGTGAGTTTGAACCACAAACTTGTGGTTACAGTTCGAGTCTTAACCAACAGCATCACAGAAACTCCCTTCCTTGCAATAACTCACTCGCTCACTGCCACAGAGTCGATTCTGATTCACAGCGGCCCTGTGAGACAGACAAGAACTGTTGATGTGGGTTTCAGAGGCTGTAAATCTTTACAGGAGCAGGAGTCTCAGTTTTCATCCATGAAGCTTCTGGTAGATTCAAACTACTGATTTTGCAGTTAGCAGTGCACCATGGAACCCAGGGCTCCCCTTTCCATAAGGAAGGTGAAATAAGAAGCAGATCTATCTGTTCTGACTCACCTACAAATTTGACTTAAAGACACAGGGAGGAATGGTTTTCATTCAAAAGCCTGGGACTTGCAGTATTGAAGAAGGAGCCCTGGTGATGGGACCGGTAAGCCCTGAGCTGCCACTTGCACGGTCAGCGTTCGGAACCCATGAGTGACTCTTGGAGAGAGAAGCGCTGGTGATGGATCTGCTTGCAGAGAGATCACAGCCTAGCAGACCCGAGGAGGCAGGTCTACGCTGTCCCGTGGGGTCACTGGGAGTTGGCATCCATTTGACAGCACGCAGCAGGTATGGAAAGCTGTAAGTTAGGCTCACGAGCTGTCATGAAGTCACCTGAGGAGCCAAAAGTAGCAAAGTGCAGAGAGGCAGAAAGACGAAGCCCCGCCCTGCTGACAGAGTCGGGCTGCCGAGTGAAAGGTCAGCAGGTGGAAAGCACCAGGCCCTCCTTAGGGGGAAGACGCAGCTTTCCACCACAGTAAGGAGTCACCCTCGGGGGAAACCACAAGGACAGTTCTGCTATGAGTCCGAATCTGGGGGAGGGCAGGGAGTTGGGGTTTGAGTGGGGTCCACAGCGAGGAGACCTGGAGGTGCTATCTGCTGAACTAAGCTACCTGCTCCCATAAAGATGGTCGTCGTCAGAAACGCTTTTGTAGGGTTGCTATGAATTGCGATCAATTCGAGGTCGGGAAGCGAGGTTTGGGGAGCCAGGTTTGGCGCTCAAAGAGATCCATGGTGATCCCGTGGGTACAAAGCACGTTGACGGCGACCTCGGTGATGGCTGACTTGACCCGCCCTCCATTGCACTGGAGCAAGCGATGGAAAAAGTCTAGTCCCATCAAAATGCCAACACCAAACTCACTGATTCCAGCTCATATAGGACAGGGAAGACCTGCCGCCTTTGAGGTTTTGGGACCGCCACGCTTTAGAGGAGCAGAAGGCCTCGTCTTTCTCCCTCCATCAGTATGGCAGCCTTGCGCCCCTGCAAGACGGTGCTGCCTCCTCTAGAGTCTCAGTGAGTCACCCTGGCTTCACCTGCCGTGCTTGGCTTTGGTTGGTGAGCGTTGTATTTCTACACGGTTTCTCAGGTAAGCTGTAGGTGACTGTTGAGGTAGGAATCATTACCCTTGCTCCAGAGGAACACAGAGAAGGTAAGTAACTTGTCTAAGATCGTGGCAGGAACCAGTAGCCTCAGTGAAGAGACAGCTCTCCGTGAAGATCACCTCTTCCGTCACGCAGACTGATGCCAGAGACAAACACAATTTTCACACCTTACCTGACCTGCAGTTGTGCTCAATCCTCTGAACCCAGTGCCATTTAACTTGACTTCTGCCTCTAAGGGGGTTCTTTATTTCATTTACAAGTAAGAGGAGGAAAAAAATAAAAAGAACATGGCCCATCAGTCATTCTCTTAACTTCTTTGGCTTTACTTTCATCATCAGCTGTAAACAAATAGTGATTAAGCAGGGTTGTGTGGGTTAAGGTGTCGGTAACCTGGTATAATAGATGCTTGATAAAGATGAGCTACTATGACTACATTCGTCTTTTTCTTTTTTAAAAATCATTTTATTGGGGGCCTGAGCCCCGGTGGTGTAGTGGTTGTGCGCGGGACTGCGGTCCACTGGGACGGAGGTTCGATTCCAGCAGTGGGGCTGGGCCTCCTCCTCCCACCACCGGAGAGCAGTGATGCCCATAAAACAAAACAAAAAAAATCATTTTATTGGGAGCTCGTGCAACTGTTATCACATTCCATCCATCCATCCACTGTGTCAAGCGCATTTTTACATTTGTTGCCATCGTTATTCTCAAAATCTTTGCCTTCCACGTGAGCCCTTGAGATCAGCTCCTCGTGTTTGCCCTCTGCTTACGCCATTCACACAATCATCCTAACCAACCATGCGAAATGCCTCTCTTCTGGAAACAAGATTCTTTCACACCTTGCACGAGATGCCTTCTTTTGTAATGTAACAGTTTAAATGACAGGCGAGCGATACGTTGACAAATGTGATAGGCTCTTACTGCACATAGCCGCAAGCCAGACCAAGGTGCTACAACCACTCAGTAGGAATCCGAGCAACGCTCTCCATTGGAGTCGCATGAAATACAGCTTCAGATCCGAAAGACTGCACTTGCTCCTGAAACCTTCTTAGGAGCCCAGAAGGTCCCACAACCTGTTTGCTTGCCAGCTCAGCCCTGAATTTCAGAAAGGCGAGCAGGACTACCCACCCAGGTTACAGCTGCCTTGCAGGAATCCCTCGGCTCTAATCTCGTAGTTTTTTCACCTAATTAATTTCCCCTTTCCTTACACCGGAGTTTCATGAGTGTATCTTGTTTGGAGGAGATTAAGAGTCACACGCTTCATTAGCAAGGTGTAAATGATCAGCGAGGTCTTCGCCATCCACCTGCTTAATCGGGTTAATGAAGCCCCTCTGTGGGGCCTTTTTAGGGCTGCCCTGGGCCCGCTCTCCGCAGGTACTGCTGGAAAAACCAGAAGGTGTTTGAAGGTGCTCTCGACCTGCCCTGTCTCTAAAATTCCTCTTCACTCTAGTCTTTGGAAAGACAACAGTGTTGCTTGGGAAAATTAGCAACCTGTTTGGGTTTGAATTTCTCCTTTCCCTCCCCTTTGGAAAAACTCCCAGTTGAGGCAATTCCGGCTCATGGATACCTTGAAGAACAGGGCAGAACTGTCTCTGTGAGTTTCTGAGACCGCACAACTCTTAGCGGGAGGAAAGAGGCCCGTCTTTCTCTCCCCTAGAGTGGCTGGTGATCTCCAACCATGAGGTAAGCAACTCAGTCCCATTCGGCCAACAGGACTCCTTGTCCATCCCTTGCTCTTCAAAAATGCCAACTCAGCAGGGGATGTAGGAGCCATCAATTCTTTACTCCTCCCCATCAAGTTTCCTTCCATTCATGACAACCCTGTGTGTGTCAGGGCAGTTTTCAAAGACTGCCTCTCCATAGCCAGATCACCAGGTCTTTCTTCTGAGGTACCTTGGGGTGGGCTGAAACACCCGGTCGGTAGCAGCCAAGCACATTCACTATTTGCAGCCCCCAGAGTGAGACCCCACCTCTTTCTGGGCTTCATGACTCCCAGGGCAGATGGCAGGAAGATGCTGCTGCATTGTTTCCTCAAGTTCCCTTGGCTCTGGAGGGGCACAGAGGCAGCTTTCCTGCTCAGCACTTCCACCAAGGAAATTTCCTAAATGTGAAAGCTTTCCTAAATGTGATCCTTCAGTTACACTTCTACAATAGCCTATTCCTAAAGAGGACTCCTTCAAGCCTTCAGCGCAAGCGGCATGCTGACTGGTCCTAGCCCCATCCAGACAAACCCAGCAGGAGGCAAGGTAGCCCCGGTAAAAATCCACTATGAGACTCTCACCTTGGCATCTGTGCTGCTCTGCCCCACAGCCTTTCTGTGAGTAAAACCAGCAGAGTCCCAACTGCCCCAGGACACACAGGGACTAATCAGGACAAGCAGTCAGGACAGGTGTGGTGAGAATGAACCCTTGGCTCTCCTCTCTGCCATCCCTTCTGGCCAAACTTCCCAGGGACTAAAACATCATTCGAGAACAAATCTGGACATCAGTAGCTGTCTGGAGAATTTTCTCTGAGAAGGGCTCCCAGGGTGCCTAACTCGTTGGGACCTCCTGACTGAAACGAAGCATCACCTAGTTTCCTCCTCCTCCTTTGCTACAGCACCCATATCTTTAGTGATCTCTTCCTGAGGTCGAGTATCGAGTAAGGTATGTCCTAAGAACTGATTGCTCTTAGATTGTAGTTAGAATTAAGTGCAAGCCCAAAGTCCATTTATATATCTATGGTTTGTGTATGTCTCTGGTTCATTTTGGAGGTCTCATTGCCATTTTGTGTTAGAGAACATTATCGATCACCTCCCTGAGGCATCACTTCCACTGTCAATGCTAACTCACAGAGAACGTAGCGAGCAGGAGAGAACTGCCCTTGTGAGTCTCTGTAAATCTTCCTAGGAGTAGAAAGCCTCATCCTTCCCCTGTGGAGCTGGCTGGTGGTTTCGAACCGCTCACCTTGCAGTTAGCAGCCCAACTTGTAACCCTAACCCTAACCTCTTTCTCAGTTGAATGGATTGCCCATCGGTGGTGACCACTGAGAAATGTTGCTGTCCTTCTCTTTTTGTTTTTCCTTTAATGTGTGTGGTAAATATATATAAGGGAATATGTATATGTATATGAGCTTCCAAAAGTGGGTAAAAAGTTGAAAGATAATGGCATTTCCCACTGAAGCCATTTCAATATTCATCCATTGCACAATCCAGAGACTTGACCTGTGTTTGCCACAAGAGGTGACCACCACCATGACCTGCCGCCGCTTTTTGCCATCACCTTTGACAGATGCTCCTTGTCACTCACACACTGAGTGAGACCTCCTCCCACCTCGCGCCTGCGTTCTTGACTCAAAGTGAATGGGGACAGGAAGCATCAGGGGGCCCGACTAAAGACCTGAGTGGAAAGAGACCCATGAACACATTCCACCTGAGCTCTGGTTCAGACTGCTCAGATAGAAACCACTAAGTCCAGAAATGCTACCCACATTGTCTCTGCTGCAGTATTTCTATGCTTCAGTTTATCTGTCAGTACATGGAAATTTGAGCTTGTGAGCCTGGTTCGCACCACAGACACACACACACACACACACACACACACACACACGCACGCACTGTGCTGCTGCTTAGAAATGTTTTCTTCAGTCACTCTTATGATAGAGCAATTTAAGGTGAATTATATAAACGAGCAGATTGTTCCATCTGTAGTCTCAACATCTAGAATGCAAATGGCAGAAAGTTTTTCTTTTATTAATAATGAAAAATTAGCCAAATGGCAGTTACATTTGTTTCCATTCAAGCCATTGAAGCAGCATGAATATTTCTGTTTATCTTCCCTCTCCGTCATGGTTCCAGTTATTTCATTGTTGAGATAAGAAACCTTCACATGGGCAGGAGGTGCCTCCTTTGCTGCCTTTATCGTCACTCCCATTACACTCACAACTGTTCTACTTCTGATGTAATAATTCTCTGGGCAGCTGTGTAATCTCTAGGACAACATGCATTCAAAGGCCCCACAGTGACCTGACTGTACCCATGAGGTACTATGAAGCATCCAGGGCTGCCAGGTGATCAAGGGAGACTATGGCGAGCTGCTGTCAGAATGTGTCTCACATAAGGGCCTTGTCTCTTCTTCTCACAAGGGAGGCTTCTGTCTGTTTCTCTCCTGTAAATAAATACAGTTTCTCACCAGGGCCAGCATCATTCCAGTGAGAGGGCTTCCCCCCCTGAAGTCCTATGTGTGGATGATAACTACGCACAGGCTGGGTTCCCTAAGTCACAGCTCTCCTGCATAATGCTTTTGAAGGTAAAGTAGAAGGAAGGAACATCTCCATTTAAATCCAACTTCCTGAAGCTGCAGCCAGGAATCATGCTTGAGCCGATGGAAACATACATGTCGACCCCATAGTGATTCCAGCAACAGTTTGTGTCAACACATGCTGACAACTCTGGGCCCTGTAATCAGTGTGTGAATACTATCAAAAGACAGGGGAGGAAACCGGATCTTGTGGGAGAGCCACCTGCAATGTCACATGAGTCCCAAGAATGCGAGGGTGATCACGTGAGACTCCGCTGAGCAGCAGCTGGGTCAAGTGACTCCACACTGCTCTTTTCCACAGCTCCCTTGGCCCGTGGGTAGCCATTGAACTTTAAAAGACATGGATTGGGAGTTTGGATTAGTTTGTGGGGTTTTTTTGCCTTTCTACTTTAATGAAGTCGATGAAAAGCAAGTGTGGCTTCAGGTCTCTTGCTAGTCTGCTACCCTAGAAGCATGCTTGGACTGACCTTGCATTCAATTATGATCAAACACTCTCCTATTACCGCTGATGGGGGAGACACTGGGAAGGACAAGGGAGAGAGACTAATAAGAACGAGGCTTCCACCCTGATGGTGATTTTGTGCATAGACATTCTCCAGCATTAGTTCCCTTTACTCACCTAGTGTGGCAATAGGTTTCCATCCACTCTACTCATTTGTCTGTTCAGCATGGGATGCACATTTACTGAAACTTAACTGTGCTGGACACTGCAATAGAGAGTGTTCATTCACGGCAACAACAGAGCGCGCTGCCCTCAAGAAAGGCCCAGTTCAGCTGAGTCCCGATGATGCAGTGGTTGGGTGCGGGACTGCGGCCTACAGGGTTGACGGTTCAAATCCAGCAGCAGCTCTCCAGGAGCAAGGCTGGGCTTCCTACTCCCACCAGGGCAGTGATGCGAGGGGGAGGGGGGGAAAGAAAGAAAAAGAGAAGGTCACGGTTCAATGGAGAAAACAGGCTGAACCACAAAGGTGTGGATCCTGTTCCAACATGGGTGGGACCAGGCAGGTCTGTGGGCACAGAGATGGAAACTCACTCCAACGAGGGCAGGGAAGTTTCCTGGGTAAATAGAAACAAACAGAGGGTTTGAGAGTAGGACTTTAGGGTAGGAAGAGAAGGCCAATATCCTGTAATCAAACCTCCCTCTGATAGATAAGACCCTGGAGGTGTCAATGGTTAAGGTGCTCAGCTACTAACCAAAAGGTTGGAGATTGGAGCCCACTCCAGGGCACATGAGAGGATGGACCAAGAGAGAGGGCTGTGAAAAACCTGCCCCCATCAACCCTGTGGAGCACAGATCCACTCCGAGACACAGATGGGCTCGTCAGGAGGAGAACTGACACCTCGCCTCTGGTCTGGCTTGCGTTTCTACAGGTGATACAGATCGCTTTTACAGAATATGTGCCCAAAGTTTCATCCTGCTTCTGCTGGCCCATTTCACGGGCTCTCTCTGCTGCGAGTCAGGGTAGTCCATTATTTGGTGGCTCTACTTTTTCATCAAGGAGCCCTGGTGTCACAGTGGCTGCTAATCCCAAGTTCAGTGGTTCAAAGCCACCAGCCCCTCGGAGGGAGAAAGATGAGGCATTCTGCTCCCATCCTGCTCTCTTAGAGAGTTCCTCCGAAACTCCCAAGGGTGGTTCTGCCCTGTGCTCTAGAGTCCCTGCGTAGGAATCGACTTCTGGCAGTGAGTAAGAATGTCCCTCTACCGCCAGCTCATTTCCTTCCTCTCAAGAAAATAAGCAGTTCCCCAGTCCATGTTCCTTTCTCTCACATATTTGAAGATGGTGATCATATACTTCTGTGGTCATTACATAATCTCATGTTGACTTGAAAATATAGGGGTGAATGGGTGGGCTATGCTAGTTAGATTTTTGTGCCAACACAGCTCCTGCAGAAACTTGTGGGCAGAGTTTAGCCTGTCAATCACATTTGGTGGCAATCAAGATAAATGGCTCTTTGAGATTGGCCTCTTTCTCTGTCTCCCTGGAGTGTGTGTAGGTGTGTGTGTGCACGCATGTGTGTGTTGGCAGGGGAGAATCTCTCTTTCTCTGTGTGTTTTACCTTCCTGCTATTGAGCCACATGGCTGAGACCTGCCAGAGTCCCGAAGATGCATCCACCACCATTGGATCCACAAGTCTTTGCACCCACCAGCCTGTGACCTTCCTGCATTTTATGTCATTGCATGTGGCTGCATGGTCTGAAGAGGGAATTATGGACTAGGATGGACGGCTAGAATTGATCTGGATGTTTCCTTGATACATAACTACTTCTTGATATAAAGCTTCTCTTACACATTATATGAGTGTCCCTGAATTTGTTTCTATTGTCAACACAGTCTAACATACCTTTCTTCCTAATTTTGTCCTTTAGATTTAAATATTTCCAGTTTCTTCCAATGTTCTTGAAATGAAGTCATCTCTAGCCACCATATTGGTCAATGTCCTTTATGAAATGTGAACCTAGACAGTTTCAATTCTTAAGTTAGGCATAGGACATTGTATCCCTACAAATTCAATCTATAATCATTTGTAATATTATATCCTGGGGTATAGAATAGGCTTAACCCCTAAACTCCATGTCTACTTCCTTATCTGAAAATAATGCCTGTTGCAAGAATTAAATATATAAGTAATTGGGTCAGTGCCTATAACCTACTAAGCATTCAATAAATTGTTGGTATTGTTATTATTATTATAACTATGATTAGGACCTTTTGTGACTTCCCCCTAAATTCTGCCAAGATCCATTTTTGTCTAAAACCATTCGCCGCTAAAAGCTAGGAACATCTTTGTAACTTCCAGCAAATGACTAGGTGGGAGCATGTAAACATGGTGTGTAAAACTCTACAAGATATGGGGTGTGGTCAGTATTTGTGTCATTGCCTTGGATGTCAAGTGATCTTTCTCAGAAGTTGGAGCAAGAATCCCACTGCCATCAAAAAAGAAGAGCCACAAGCGAAGCACAACCAAGATCCGTCTTTAGGGAAGTGGCAGTGATAGCAGGGGCAGCAACACAGACACCAAGAGGAAAACAGCAGGCTTCGTGGCCCAGGAGAAGAGGAAATCTGGGTCCCCTTGGGTAGGAGAGTGGCTTGCAGAGGGGCTGCCCTTTAGGCCTTTATCACCACTAAAGTAGTTCTGTAACACTTTTGAGAACAGAGCTGTGACCAAAGGTCTATGTGGCTAAATGGTCAAGGACCAGAGAAGTATGCTGCTAGCATGGCTGAGAAAAAGCAATGCAGCCAAAAGCACTGTATCCTTAACATTTCAGATCCTGCCTTGTAACCTGTTACTAAGCCCTATAATCATGAGTATCATATTTTCTGTGAATTGTTGTGTGGCCATTACAATGTATTTTAGGAGGCAAGTAGAGAGTGTCTTGAGAGGGACAGAATGGGATAGAGAAGGAAGTTGGAGGGTGGAGGCACGTCTGATATCTACATCATAGGAATCACCTTTGGGCAGATAGGAAGTTGGATTCTCCTCCCTAGTTTAGTCAAAGGAAGTCAGATGTGAACATCCCCCAGCTCCACCCCCCATAAATTCTTGCAGAAGCCATCCACAATAGAAGGACAAAGAGAAACTCAGTTCGATTCAACTCAACCAGTACTTACTTATTAAGGGTTCTACACTGGGCACTGAGATTATAAAGTGGATAAGGCCTGGCCCTCTGCCCTACATCGCTCACAATCTAGCTGGGAAGACAGTTACATAAACAAACAATTACGATAACTTGTAACAAGTGTGAAACATGGGTACTTGCAAAGTGCTGTGTGATTTTAGTAGACAGGGGGATTAGCTAGCCCAGTAAGAGGAGAGAGGAGGAGTTGGGAGACTTCACACAGATGGTGACATCTGAGCTGTCATGAAGGATGAGTAATGGTTTAGCAGGAGCAAGAGCATAAGATGAATCAAAGCAAAAGTCAAAATTGCCAGAGAATGCCAAGAACAACAGTTTAGCTAGAATGTAGAGTGCTGAATGTAGAGTGAATAGAGATGAAGCTAAAAAGCATTTAATTAATACCTGGGCCAAGCCAAGTGTTGTATAAACTTGCTACTCTAAGTGTGGTCCCAGGACAGGCAGCAGCTCATTGCCTGGGAGTCAGTTGGAAATGCAAATTCTTGGTTCTCCCCACCCAGACCTACTGGATCAGAATATGCATGAATTAAATCCCCAGGTGATCTGTATGCATATTAAAGTTTGAAAAGCACTGCTGTAACACCCTAAATGCCTGAAGTATTAGGTCTTTATCCCAAGGCCCTTACTAAAAAGCAAATCTAATACCATCATGGGGTGAGGAGTGCAGAGAGAAAAACCGAACTATAAAAGGCAAAGCAGAAATCAAAGGACCAGATAGGATATGGCGTGCTCTATCCAGAAAGAGAGGGACCAACCCTCAGGCCTGGCATTTGGTTGCCAGATGCATTTGTTTTTATTTTTAATTAAGAATCTGCCATGTTCAAACCCCAGTGACGTAGTGATTGTGCGCGGGACTGCGGCCCACTGGGTTGGAGGTTCAAATCCAGCAGCCCCGCTGGGCCTCCTACTCCCACCACCAGAGGACAGTGATGCAAAAAAGAATCTGCCATGTTCTAAGTCCTGCGCTAGGTATCAAGGAGATAAAATAATGTGAAATTCCCTGCGACTTTCATCCTATTTAGTGAAACAACAAAAACACAAGAAAAGTCCATAATGATCGGTGTGTGTGTGTGTGTGTGTGTGTGTGTGTGTGTCCCTGGGGCCATAGTGGTTACACCTTGGGCTTTGATCCACAGGTCAGCAGTTTGATACCACTATGTAGAAAGATAGGGCTTTCTTCTCCCATAAAGTTAGTCTTGGAAGCTCATGGGGTAGTTCTGCCCGGGCCTAAGTGGGTGATGAGTGAGTTGGCATCAGCTCCAGGGCAGTGAGTGAGTGTGTGTGTGTGTGTGTGTGTGTGTGTGTTGGGGTGGGGTAGGGGTGGGGGTGGGAGGGTGTGTAGTACACCTAGGAGAAGTGGGAGAAACTGCACACCAAATTAAGAAATATGACCAAAAAAATTGAAGCCCTGGTAGAAAAAAAATAACCCCACAATGTTATTAAGGGGAATATGAACCTAGAGAGAGAAACACATTTTGCAACTCAATTCGAATATCTAGTTGCAGTCTTGAGCTGGTTCTGGAATGCCATCCCAGCCAGGGACCCTCCAAGAAGGAAGCAGCTTTGAGCACAGTCGGGGCCTCCTTCTCTAAAGGACTGGTGGAAGTCAGATGTGATGCAGCAAGGCTTTCTAGCACATCTGATGTGTAAGACATGCAATTTTGAGCTGAGCCCCGGTGGCGTAGTGGTTGTGCGCGGGACTGCGGCCCACTGGGATGGAGGTTCAATTCCAGCAGTGGGGCTGGGCCTCCTACTCCCACCACCGGAGAGCAATGATGCCCCCCCCCCCAAAAAAAAAAATGAAGACATGCAATTTCACTTGTAGAATTATTACTAGGAGACTCTAGTAGGATTACTTGAATTTTCTCTAGGTATAAATATTTCTCACTTGTTCCCTGACAGAAACTGCTTCTCTGGCTTTTAAAAAATATTGCTGGTGGGCTTTTCTTTTTTACTCTTTTTTTTTTTTTTTATCTTTATATGCTTATGATTAGTATTTTCTTTCTGCTTCGCTTTGTTTCTGCGAGGTTTCATAGGTTCTGTGAGGTTTCGGTTTATGAAGCACAGGAGCGAATGCATACAGACCTTAACTGATGCAATGGCTTCTGGGGTAAAGGGTGGGGGGTGGGGGAGAAACAGACAATGAATGCAGGAGGGGGGAGGAAGCACTAGAACTCTTTTGGTGACATTTATACAACCCCTTTTAAAGCCACTTAACTTTGGAAGTGTCTGCTTTGTGAGTTTTATTTCAACAAATCTCTTTTTTAAAAGACTATAGAAAGATTTCTAATAACACCTCTGGAACTATTTCTCTCAATATCGCTGTGTTTCTGAGTTTTGCAAGCTAGCCGATAAGAAGTTAGGCCTGGTTGCTGTCTATCTCCCTCCTGACTATACTTCATTTACTTCCCTCTCCCTCTTTCTCTTGTGGTTGGTTTGTTTGTTTCTCAGACCACCTCCTACATGAACGCAAATATTTCCATATTTTACTGTCAGTTCATTTCTGACAAATTCAGAGGAACCTCCGCGGTTTAAATGGAAACCAAAGAACAGGTACCTTTCCCAATGTCTACCTTGGCACTCCCGAATGAGGTCAGTCACTGTCCCTGGTAACCATCGTCCAGTGGTGACAAGGACAGGGCAGAAGAAAGGGGGGAGCCTGTGGATGGACTGCCAATCCCCTGCCAGCTGCAAAAAGGGAAATATTAGCACCACAGCCGTCTTTTTGAGAACCTGTTGACGACATGGCAAGAAGGAAATCTGCATTGGCAGGTTTTTGTTTTGTTTTTTAACTTGACCCTGACAAATACGCTGGGCTACCTGTACCGTCTGCCAAAGAAGTGTCAGAGGAGGGAGGAAGTTTGCACACCTGGTGAATTCAACCTCACAATGCCATCTGGAGGAGGAAAGGGAGGGGGGAGAGGCCACTACAGAAAAGAACAGAGCCAAGAAATAGGAACTGGGGGCAGAGCAGGGCTCTGGAGAGAGAGCAGAGGAGGAGGAATGAAACAAACCATTTGGAGGAATTCTTTTAGGACATTTTCCAAGATCGCATTACACCGCAGGACCGTGGTACTGCAGTGTTCTGGTCACTCCAGAGGGTGAGAAGACGCCAGTGTGAGTTTGCACTTTGGTATCTGGAACCTCAGAGGAAACTGTGCACCTGTCTCAGTGTCTCTCTTAGAGCTCGATGCCCTGTTTGCCTGGGCAGCTACCAATGGAGTTTCCAACCGCATGTAATCAAACATGGAGTAGTCTCCTGATAGATGCCTCTTGCCAAAAGGCCTTTCTCTAGTATACCGTCACAAAGTTTGCAGAAAACACTAAGTTGTTGTTTTCACTGATTCCAGTGACATGTGGGCCATCCCTCCCACCCCACCCCCCCACCCACCCCTCTCCCAGCAAGAATCAGTTTAATGGAAGCAATTGGAGTTGGGGGGTGGGGGTGGGGTCAAAGACTGTCAAGCCAAAACCAAGCTTGTTAGTAGCAACTGTCGCCTAACAAGGACAGGACATCTGACACCACCTGGAGCTTCCCAAGCCTTAGCCTCTGGGACTACCGGGTGCTTCCGTGTGGAGAAGTTCCGTGCGGGGACACACGGGCAGGATCTAGTGGGCTTAAGTCTAAAGTCTCACAAACGGTGCTTCCCAGTCTCTGGAACCATGGAGTGTATGTTCCCTTCCCCTCCCAGCTGTCTGTCTTCCAGCCTACTGGGCTTCCCTTTATGACTTTGTAAGCTTTCTAGCTCCTATAAATGCCATCTAGCATGTCTGCTCATAAAAAGGAGCATGAGCCCGTGGCAGTCATGGACTTGATGTCAATTTCATGATTGGAAGTCTAGGGGTGGAGTCTAGCCTGTCAGTCTGGAGATAGCCAATGAGACCTCTGTGTGGGCATGGCTTTCTCTGAGAATTCTGGGAAGTCTCTCGGTGTTTCCCAATTGGAGAAGGGAGACTGGACTGAGTCTCCGAGACAACAAACCACTGACAGGACAAAATGGCAGCATCCAAGGAACCAGAAGAGCCAGAGGAGAAGCCACAGGGCCTTACCCTGATGGAACCAGACCTCTGAAGCTGGAAAAGCCACACAGAGAGCCCTGCCAGCGCTGAGGTGTTCCCATCACCACTGGATACTGATGGACTCTGAGCCCTAACAACAAGGAGCCCTGAGGGAACCCCTGCCAGAGCTGAATCTCTGCACCCACTGGCCTATGACATCGTGAGTCAGAAGGAGACTTTGTAGACTGGTATTGGACATATGGGCTAATAGTGGACTTTGAAAAATTATGACTTTGAATTGGACTGGGTTGGGATGCTTTCCAGTGCTCCATTCCTCTTGTATATAAACCTTTCCCTTATATCCATGTGCGTGTCTAAGAATTTGTTTCTCTAGTCTACCACAGGCACCCATGGGAACTGGAGACTTGCGTGTTCCTGATCTGTGCCTGGCAGGTATTTGCTGAGCCAATACGGGAATCTTTTATGGTGCTCCTGGGTTTCTTAGCACCTCAGGAAGGTCTAAATAGAAACTTGATCTAGAAAAAGTCCCGCCCCCCCCCCTAAACAATTTCCTGTAGTGATACTAGCACTTATTTTAATTTCTCTGAAGTCATAAATAAAACACACACACACGATGTACTGGTTATCCATGTACTGGTTGGGAATACAGTTGGTGTCTGCATTAGATAAGTGTACAGCAGAGAGGAGACGCTGGCAATGTGTCCAGAGAGTTTTTCAGTCCCTTGAGGAGGGCAAAGTTGAAGTGTCTTCTAGGCACTTATTAAATAACTATCCATTCTTGTGGAACAAATGTAAATCCATATGAACCTACAGAAATCCCTCTAGCAGCAGCACCATTCACGTCCCGACTGTCGAGAGAATGGAGCTGGCAGGGAGGAGAGAGAAGGAGGTTTCATAAGCATACAGTTAGGTAAATTAACAGATGGGAACTCAGCTAACAGGTCGCTTCCTAGGAAGGCCACCTCTCAGCGGATGCTGGCTTCCCTGAGGCTTACTTCCACTGAAGCCTCATTTTACATTTCCAAAGTGGAGCTTCATTCCACATCCCTCAAGGGATTCTTCCGTAGCTTATGCGAGGTCATCATTGAGAGAGTTCTCATTTTCATCTCTTTACTCCAAATTAGCCCCTTGGTTGACCCTGCACAATACTGCTGCCTGCCTGGTGAGTTGTGCCTTTTCAGGCCCTTACAGGTGGTTGAGGGGTCCTTGCTCCACTGCAGACATCACAAAGAAGGTCCTGCCTCCCTGCATGTACCCCGGGAGACACGCTTTGATTTTGCAACCTTCAACAAATTGCTCGCACAGACCTGTGTGCTGGAGGACAGCAGAAGCTGATGATTGAAGCGCTGCTCTTTGCAAATGGGGTCCATTTTGCCTATTCAGGCTTCCTTGAGATAGCAGCCTCTGTAGCCACTTTTCATTTTCCCTTAATTCCTCAGAGAGCTGAATGGCCATCTTTGGTAAATTCAACTGAACAAATTCATTACCCTGTTCTCGTCTCCTTCCATACTAGTTATTAGCATAGTCTTTTTTTTTTTTATTCCCAATTACTCTTTTCCTTCTCTTTAAAGCCCAAAGTCCAATTTACAAGGTCTTCATTACGTTATTACTAAGCTGTTTTGCCTCACTTTTCTTGTTCAATGCTAATGTTTGGGGGTGTGGGTGAAATGTGTTGGCAGCTCTGTCTGAGCCACATTTACAGGAAATGAAACCATGTTTTGACAGGGCTTCCAGAGGGGAGGGGGGCAATCAACCTTGCCACCAATTGAGCAGACTTACATGACGTAGCAATGAAGACGCCAGTGTGTTCTCCGAATCCAGTGAGGGCAGATGTGGGTGCCGAGTGGCAGAGTGCATGGCGCTGGAAAATAGTTGCTTGCAGGGATGGGGGCCGTTCATGAGAACAGGAAAGGTGGCCGCAAGAGAGTGGGGTGGTTTGTTTGGTGACACCCTGACCCCATGTCAACTTGGTCTTTGCTCTTACTTCCTTCTTCCCAAATACATGTACAGGTGTCGAAATCCTTCTTGTGTCTTTGGCTGCTGAACAAAAGATACAGACTCTTTGTGGCAAAGACAAACACCAGGCACAATGAGTTTCAACTTGTCCTTATGCTACGTCTATCATTTGATACATTGTATATAGGCCATTCCATCATCTTGAATTCTTCCTATCACATCTGCACTGTGTCCTGGGAAGCCATTTAGGATAGTCCATATGAGGTCATAAAGGTGTCTGAGTCTGACTGGGTTTTGCTGGCCAGAGACGGACTTCAATGAGTATGACAAAAACCAATCCTAACAGTTTCAGGAACATGGACTGAGCACTTTGTGCCTGCCAGAGGCTGAGCTCAGTGATTTAATCCTCACAGTGCACTCAGGAGTAAGTACTATGGTTTTCCTGCTTGATAGATGTGAATACTTGGACACAGAGAAGTTCACTGATAAGGGCAAAACCTACCAAGTTATAAGGAAGTTTGGATTTAAACCCAAAAGTCCATTTCAGAGCTTGAATGCTTAACCCTTGTACTGAACTCTTTCCCTAGTGAAACTGGGATGTCGACTTCTCAAATCACCAAAATGATATATTTATTTGTTTTTGTTTTCCAAGTTCTCTAAAAATCATATCTTCCACAAAATCATTTTATTTTATGGTTCTTGCAATGGCAAGAGAAAATTAAACCCACTTTGTGCACGAGGTTGGGGGGAAACTACCCAAAGCACAGGAACCCCTTGAAGCTCGGTGTTTTCAGAAATGTAGATGGGAGGAATACAGATCACACTTGGTCCACAGACGCTACAATCTCTTCCTTGGCCCCAAATCTCTGCAAGCTATCGATGAAAGACTCCAGTGTGGCTGAGCCCTGGTTGCGGAAGTGGTTGAGTGTGGAACTGCAGCCCGCGGGCTTGGCGGTTCAAATCCAGTGGTGGCTGGGTAATGCCCACGACCACCAGAGGCAGTGATGCCCACCAAAAAAAATTTTTTTTCTTTTTTTAAAAAAAGAAAGACTCGGGCTGAGCCCCGATGGCCTTAAGTGGTTGAGTGCGGGTCTTCGGCCCGCGGGCTTGGCGGTTCAAATCCAGCAATGGCTCTCAGGAACAGCACTGGGTAGCGCCCACGACCACCAGAGGCAGTGATGCGCACAAAAAAAAAAAAAAAAGACTCAAGTGTACCTTTTTTTTTTTTTAACCTGAAATGGAAAATTGATCTCTGAAAAGTAACCAGTTTGACTATTTGAATAGATCCGGGCCAGGCAGAGTAAACCACCCTGTCCAACTCTCTGCTTATTTGTTTAATACCTTTTGCAAATTCACATCAATATAGAAACCCACCCTATCGTCATCATTTCTTCTTCTTCTTCTTCATCATCATCATCATCATCATTGTGAACACAGGGCAGCAAGAGGAAACAGGCTTGGTCTTTTTTCCCACGCTTGGGGTCCTACCCATACCTACCCATACCATGTCTCACACAGCACACAAGTATTAAAGAAAAGTGGTCCTGCCCTGGTGGCCCTGTCAGCCAAGTTTTGGACTGCTCACCACAGGTGAAGGGGCCCTACGGACATGGTTGGGCTTCACACTGGAAAACCACCAGCCACTCCTCAGCGGAAAGAGGACGCTTTACATTCTGTAAAGAGCGACAGGCTCCCACGGATATGGCCGCAGAGGCAGGGCTGCTCTCCCTCAGGCTCGCTCTGAGTGGAATCCTGCCTGAGGGCAGTGAGAATCATGGGTTGTTGGTTCAACACCCCCAAGGGCCATTCCAGTAACCCTAACCCAACAAGTTTCCACTCTGCGTAGGAATCGTCCTAATGGCAGTGTGTACAGGTTGAATGTTCAAGGGCTGCAGACATGAGGCTTTCAAGCAGGGACGACACTGCCTTGTTGGGTCTGTGGCCTCGTTCCCCCAACATGCTTAGACAATCTCCTAGTGGTAGAAAGAAAGCATCACCTGCTTGGTCAGTCTGGGACCATTTATCCGAAGAGGTGTTCCTTGACCTACTGTCTACCTCCTCTGACTCCCCCCTAAGCAACGACAGTTTGTGTTTATGTGCGTGCGCCATTCTTAGAAGAACATACGAAGCAACAGAAGTTTTGAATCCCAGTTAATTAAAACCATAGAGCAGCAAACAATTGAATCTGGGGATGAAGTTAGGGAACAAGGTAGCAGGCTGTCTCTGTGACAGCTTATTGGCCACCGATATTCGGCATATGTGAAGTTACAGACAGGCCTTTGATCCTGTCCGTAGGAGCTTATTGCTTGAAATACCTAAAATATTCAGTAAGCCCCCTCCAACACCTGTCACTGCGAAGTGTCATGAAGTCATCTCTGACGCACAGCAGCCTTGTGCACGATAGGGGGAGACCCTGGCCAGTCCTGCGCCAGCCTCACGAGCATTGCTGTGTCTGTGCCCATTGTGGCCGCTACGCTCTCAACCCCTCTCCTAGAAGCTGCTCCTCTCTTTTCCCCTCTGACCTTCTGTTTTCCCAAGCATGATGGCCGGCTCCAGGGACTGGCTCCTCCCGATAACCTATCTACTGTGCATGAGACAAAGTCTTACCATATTTGCTTTTAAAGAATATTCTAGTGGTACCTTCCTCTTCTGAGAGAGACTTATTCTTTCTCCTGGCAGTCCACATCTATTCCATATTCTTCACCATCACTCACACAGAGAACTTCATAAATAGATTACTAAAATAGCCACCATCCTTTTGAAACCACTCAATTTTTTAATCTGCCAATTTCTTCTAGAATAATCTAGCAAAATCAAGTAGAATCATTACAACGGCTAGGATACTGGGGGTGCTGGGACGAAATAATTCCATCCAGTAGTAAAGGTGCATGTCTACGACTTCAGGCTTAAGTCGAGTACCCTGGGATATGAGGCTAACTCACTCCCTCTGCATATTTGAAAAGTGTAAAGAAGAGCAGTTCCCTCAAAGGGCACTTAAGCCTGGCTTCCCTCTCGGCACCAGGGCCCAGAAAACCTCTTGTTCACCAGGACACCCCTTTCTTCTCTTCTCCTCTGCTTCTCTCCCGCGGGCCCTTGTCCCTCCCAACCCACCATCTCTTACCCCTTCTAGCTCTGGCTTGATGCCAAATGAGTCTCTGTCAATGTATACCAGCCTTACAGGTTGCAAAACTAAAAGTCATTTTCAAAACAGTAAAACGAATTCTAGATAGGGCTCAACTTTTCTTTAGTAAGGTGCATTTCCCCTCTCCTGTTCGGCAACACACATCCATTTCCAGAGGGTTTGCTAGGCGTAGTCGCAGTGATGTTGTTCAAGGTTTATTGGGCAGGGAACACATGGCTATCTTTTCAACCTTTCTAATTTGTATTGGATTCTAAGCTCCCACATCTTGGCCCTCGGGCATTTTCCTTGATAAAGCCCTCCTACCTTCCAGTCCAACAAAGACCAAAGACTTTGGATATGAAATGTTTAAAGCATCCACTGGAGAAGAGGCTTCGATTGTATTGGCCCTACTGGCACTCTGCGGAAGGCCACATGAATCGCTGGGAGATAACGCCCTTGCCTTTCACCTTGCGGTCACCGGTTTGAAGCAAGCAGAGATTAACCGTGTCCAAGGGTTGTTATCATCTGGTGATGGCTTGGGAGCTGATATAAATTAAATTGCTAGGATCTTGAGTCTACTTGCCTGAGGTCGCCTGGCTCAAGCTATTTTAGGGACCAGGTCTAAATCTTCGTGGCAGTGGTGACTCTCAGCGGGCGTCTCTGTTCCGTGATCAAATGCTAGCTAAACCCTAGCTTATGCTTCCTCTAGCACTAATGGAAGAGAACCCCTCGGACAAGGATGTCAGGAAACCGAGGAGGTCAGAAAAATGGATAAGGTCTGTCCAGCCTGAACCACAGGCCTCTGAGTTTTTCCAATTCAGTTCCAGCCTAGGCCCTTTAGAGGTGATTCTGCCTTCTGCTCTCCAATGCCTCACCGGTAGGGCACAGCCACAGCCTCCTCCCGAATTAAGCTCCTCGCTCTCACCCTTTGCTTCCTTCCCCTCACAAGTGAAGGACAATCAGAGAGTTCACAGCATGACAAGTAGGAAATATGACACAGTTGGTGGGTGTATGTATGTATCTGGAGGGAGGGAGAGAGAGAGAGAGACACCAATTCATACTAAACTCTCAAATTTTTTATTAGGTTTGGGTCATTGCTTTTTTCTTGTTTGTTTGGGTTCCATTGTAACAGATTTCTTGGTGAGAAGCTTGTTGTTGTTGTTGTTGTTGTTGTTGTTACTTAAATTTTCTTGAAGTGGTATGGTTTTCTTCACATGCAGATGCTATTTCAAAATCACATTTATTTAATCCTTTTATCAATGTGAGCCCTGGTGGCAGAGTATCCAAAGTCACAAAGTATCGCTCCTGTGATTCCTGCCTGTATGTTCATATGCCCAGCACGCGTTTCCAAACACATGTCTCTGAGGTCAGAGGATGGCTGCAGACAAATTCTCTCAGGAACACACGAATCTTGCAAGGGAGACTTCAAAAAGGAGCCAATCAAAATGGTGATCTGCTGGACAATTCTATTCAAGGGAAACCCAGGTTATGGCCACTTGATTGTTGCTGTCGTTGTTGTTTATTGTAATTCCAAAAAGGTCATCTTGATCCACTGTCATGGAGACACGGACAATCACAGGGAGTCTTCTGAAGACATTTTCACTATGGCTTTATTGAAAATGGCGTTCATAAAAAATTTTTTAAAAAGAAAATGGCACTGATAGCAAAAAGCCAGGAAAGTCACACTGGTGAATCTTTTTCCCCATCAGGACCACAGACTTGCTCGTTCTTAAAAAGTAGCAAAGACTGTGCTATGAGAATGTCAGTGGACACCCTCATCCTCCACCCCTGACAGCCTGATTTTGTCCCTGCACACTCCTTTGTGTACCTCAAACTCAGGGATGTTAAAAAAAGAGTACAACCAGAGTTGCTTGAAGGATACTTGAACTGTCCTTTTGTCATGATGTAAATTGAAGGATTAGAAAGATGCACGCATCACCTCCAGAAGAGTGTAGATCTAGGAGGATGGATCAGAGAAACCAGCATCACCTTTCCATCTTTGTTGGTCAGAATCTTCCTTGTTTTAGGAGATTTCTATGATTTTGTAGCAGCACTCCTTTTGCTTGCCCTCGTAATAAACAGCGTCATGAACATGAATTCAAATAATCATTCTAATTCTAATTGGGTAGAAGTTAGAAATAAAAAAGTAGCTGGTAATATTAATGTGCTTAAAGATCCACCTAGAGGGCTGAGCCCCGGTGGCGTAGTGGTTGTGCGCGGGACTGCGGCCCTCTGGGATGGAGGTTCGATTCCAGCTCCATG
>PVJH01010879.1:0-71583 GCA_004026705.1 Nesogale talazaci
GGCATGGGCTGAGCAAACGAGTCATTTATGTGAAATAACTGATGGCCCTCGGAGGGAGGGACCAGTCCTGCGGGCATCCCTCCATGCATCTCCCGCCAGAGGACCCAGATGCACTTCAAGTTCAAGGAACCCCACTGTTCTCAGACCCCTTTCAAACTGCCCCAGAGCAAACACAGAGATTCGACTGTTGATGTTCTGAGGACCTGGGTGCCTTCCCAAATTCAGTCCGGGCCTCTCCACCTAGAATTCTGAAGGCGTGGTAAGGAGTAATGCTTTTGGACCCTTGGTTGAAAGTCTCCATGAGGCTGATGTTCATTTCTGGAACTGGCCCCTCAGGGGAGAGACGGAACCAGAGGTGTCATTCCGTCCCCTGCGTGTTATTTGTGGGGGTGATCCACTCTCGGAACATAAACAGCACCATCTCCTGCACAAGGAAGTGCAGCCATTTCTGAGACACTCCTTTCTGCGCCCACCCCCGGCCCCCTCTGAGCTTGCTACCCGGTGCAGCCTGCACCCCCACACCCTGGCAGCGATGCCACAGAGACAACAAGGCCCACTCCCCGGCCAGGTTAATGAGATTGTGTGGAAGCAGCTTCCCCTCCCCTGGCAGGGTCGTGATGACTGCTGAGTCTCAATCACAGACGCAGCCTCAGCAGCCAGCCAGCTGTTCCCAGCTTCCCACTGCTAATGAGCCCCAAGCGTGGGGGCGCCCCAACCCCGCACCTTCCCTGTCCAGGAAGCAAATGCATTTTTAACCATCTAGAGAGCACGTTGTGATTACATTAGGCCTTCAAAGGAAAGCCGACATAAATCCCGCGATGACTCGCCGAGGGCTTGGAAGCCTGCTCCCCTGCTCGACTTCAATCACTTATCTCAATGAATCCCCAGCAGAAAGCATCTTCGCATCCTTCAGTTCTTGAGGAGATGAGCCGCGAATGCGGGGGAATTAGAAGACAGAGGGGCTTTATTGCAACAGTGAACAAGCTGAAAATTACAAGGTAATGGAATCTCCGTGGGAGGTCCTCCTACCCTGCCATTAGCTAACTCAGACAATGATTGCTATACCACCGACTCAGGATAGAGCAACGGCCCTGCCCCAGAAGGTTCCTGTACTTGGCATCTTCATCTGCCTGAGCACAAAGACCATCGTGGCAGACGGCAGGTGGTACACCTGGCTGCCGGGGGGCCTGTGCCTGTCTGGGGAATTTTCTCCTTGGGCACGTGATTCCATTTGGAGCCCTCGTGGAGCGTGGAAACTACTAAAGCCAACTAAATGCAGACGTTTGCTCACCCCACGTGCTGCAGAGAAGCAAAGCTTCCTTGGAGGCAAGACAAATTGCCAGGCCTTTCTACCGCAGATGGCTGAGGGGTTCAAACCACCAGCCTGCTTGGTGAGTCGAAAAGCAAAATGACTGCCAGGAAGTTGAGGCTGAGTCACAGTGAGTTTCTCTCTCTCTCTCTCTCTCTCTCTCTCTCTCTCATCACAGTGAGTCTCTGTCTCTGTTTCTCTCTCTCTCTCTTCCAAGGCTGAAAACCTTTAAGGGAACGGACAGCATCGTCTTTCTCCCACAGAGCAGATGGAGAGTTTGAACTGCAGACCTGGAGATGACCGATCCAACTCTGACTGATCAGAGCTACCAGGATAAACTAACTAAATATAGTTCACCATCAACACGGTTCAGTTCCTAAGACCAGGCTGTTAGGTGAAAGCCAGCGTTTCACAGGATGGAGGATGATCCCATGGTGTCCCCAACGGGAAGATGGTGACATCGCCCTGTGACTTCCCAATTGCTTCCTTGCATAACCGCCGAATTACGTCACCCTTTAACTACCAAAGGGAACCGTGACACAACTCACCTCATTACGTAACTACCTCTTTTTTGCACACTCCTCAGAGGAGCTGCTGGGAGAGCCTTGTGCAGCCAGCCGCGAGGTCAACTGTTCACGGCCACCAGCCACATCACAGGAGAAAGATGAGGCTCTCTGCTCCTGTTAATATTTATAGCTTCCTAACCCTTACATGGGATGACTGTATGTCAGAATTGAATTGAGGACTGTCGTGTTGTATCCCACCACCACAGTTAACCCCAAGGTAATCATATAGTCTTACTTAACCTGAGGACGGCCATTTTGGATTTGCCCAAGTATAGCCACTTTGCAACTTCTGTGTCTCTTTTGGTAACTGCCGACTTGTTACCATTCGTTTTTGTCATTGCTGATGCTGCTTGTCACTTCCCCCCGCCCTCACCGTTTTATTTTTGTCAGTTCTCATTTTTTTCCTTATAGAATGACCCCCACCTGTTGTGTGCCTTGTTTATTCCACAGTATTAAAAACCTTGTCTTTAATCATTTGCAGTCGAGAATGAACGAGACACTAGCCATCTCTTGACTGCCAGCCAATATAGGCTAAATAATCTCTGATTAATCTTGCATGTGGGTTGTTTGATCTCTTTTGGACTTGGCTGTGGGTTTGGGGGAAGTGTGCTTGGCTTCTATGAAAGAGCCTGGGTGGGGTAGTAGGTGAAGAGTTGGCTTCTCTGGCCCCAGAGGTCTAGTTCCATCAGTGTAAGCCCATGTGGCATCTCCTCCGGCTTCTCTAGGACTCAGTCTATCAGCATGGTGCCATCTTGTCTTGTCAGCTGCAGTGTCTCCCAAGGACTCAGCTGTAAGTCTCTCACTCCTATGGAGGAAATATCATGAGATGTCCCAGAATTCTCAGGAGAAAACCATCCCCACACAGAAATCTCATTGGCTATCTCCAGACTGACAGGCTAGACTCCACCCCAATACTCCCAATCTGAAATTGACAGGAGTACATGACTGCCACACAAGTCATGGCTCAAGACACCTACCAAAGACAGGAAAGATGAGAGAAAGGAAGGAAATTCTCAGATTAACCCGTGGAAGTAAAGGTTTTCAGAGTCAGCGGGTAGGTTCTGTGGGTAAGTGATATCACTTTAAAAGATTCTCTTGTCCATAATCTTGGTAGCTCCCAATCAGTGATTAAGTAGGAACACAGGAATGAGATATAGAAGACTCTGCCTCAAGGATTGGACAGTTTTACTGGGTATAAGAGGGAGCCAACTCAGAAACAGGAAGAGGAAAGCCTGTGCCCACCAAGAAGTAAGAGTCACCACGTTAAATCACAGACCAACTCCTCCTGAACTGTGGTTGCTGTGAAGACAGGTGTCTCTTGGGGACCAGGAAAATGCTGGTAGAGAATTGACTTCTTGATACTGGAATATAAGTTTCCACTCATCCTGAGCTTTGTGAAATCCCCACCTGAAATGGTGGGGACAGCAGTGGCATCAGAACCAGTCCTGAGACCATGCGACAGAACACAGGAGCATAATCAAGACCTTGAGGCAGAGTGCAGGGTAGATTTCATGACCCATAGAAGCAGACCCCAAGGGACCATGTGACTGAGAAGCTGAAGATCAGAGAGGGAGATTGTGGACAAGAGAACTGTTTCCTCACCATTTTGTAACATGTAAACTTCCCTAAAAAGATCCTCATTATCTCTTGTCTGTAAGAGCTGTGTGGCCATTGTAGTGGATTCCGGAACCTAGCCGAGGAGTAGAATGCTATGGGCAGGGTAATTGGTGTCAAAACAAGG
This sequence comes from Nesogale talazaci, assembly GCA_004026705.1. NCBI lineage: Eukaryota > Metazoa > Chordata > Mammalia > Afrosoricida > Tenrecidae > Nesogale > Nesogale talazaci. The sequence goes on from PVJH01010879.1 coordinate 3,617, forward strand.
TCACAGAGTTTGGTGGAGTAGGCATGTCTGACATTGTCCTTGTGGCAACTGACCTTGAGCTGCTGTGGGATTGGATTCTCCTTTCTACTGAAAACAGTGGGGATCATATGTGTCACCACATCATTTCCTTGGCCCCAGGATTGACCAAATACCAGATCTTCTATCCAGCTGCATGAAGGAATAGGTAACTGAAACAATTGTAATGGATGTTTTGTTTAGTGCTCAGCAACTGGTCTCCACAGCTATCAGCACAGACTCGGGATTGGTCTGGCAGGTGCCTGACTGCTTCCATGTGAGAAACACATCCCCCATAGCCCTGATGATGTCTGCAACTATTCTGTGCTCTTTCTTCTCATTCATAATGGATAGACCCAATGAAATACCTTCCTGGGCTGCAGACTGACGCCCACCAAAGTTGTGGTTGCTGTGGAAACAGGTGTCCTTTGAGAACCAGGAACATACTGGCAGCGAATTGGCTTCTTAGCACTGGGAGGCAAGACTCCGCTCATCCTGTGCTTGCTATTCCCAGGAAGGCTCTCCATAGGCCCCTGCTGGGGAACCCCAGTCCTCAAAGGAATGTGTGCCTCTGGCTTGCACTCTTGTTCTTGCAGTAGATGTTGATGGGCTAGCAGAGAGATGAAGCCTACTCTTGGAGATTGATTTCCTTGATCTAGTCTTTGAGAAACCCTAGTGGCATTGTGAGTGAGGCAATGGACTACTTTCTGCAAAGGTTCCTACTCACCAGCCACCTTTCAGGAGGAAGACAGAGCTGCCTGCTCCTATAAAGATTGACAGCAGTCTTGGAAACCCTGCATGGCAGTGGTTCTCAGCCATTCTAATGCCTATAATACTGTTCTTTATGTTATGGTGACCCCCAACCATAGGAGTATTTTCATTGCGCAATTTCATAACTCTAATTTTGCTACTGTTATGAATCAGTCCATCCACATGAAAGGGTCACTCAACCCCCAAAGGGGTTGCACCCCACAGGTTGAGAACCGCTGCTGTATGAAGTTGCTATGTATCCGGTTTGCCTTTAAGGCAGTGGATTTGATTTTTTGGTTTAGTGTTATATTGGCTTACCTGTAATTACTTGGACCCCCTCTCATATTATGGGGTTATTCCTCTGGACTCTATCACTTATATGATAACTAGGTTTTGTGTCACCTTGGTTGAACCAGGGTTCTCAGTAATTCGAGGACTGCAGCTTCCCCCATGACCTCATGTCACATGATATAAACAACTCCACGATGAAATCTCCTGTGAGCAGCCAAGCAGTTGTAGCATTTTGGGGGGTTGAGTAATATCTCCTTAGCCAGGACCTAATCCTGATACAATCAGAAGGAAGTTTCTTCTGGATGAGGGACAGTTGGTCTCCTGCTATTTATCCAGACTCTTTAGGGTGGTTTCTCCCTTCTTTTTGTTCTGAATTCTAAACCTGACTCATCAACCCGCCATAGTGCCTGCTAACCCCAAGACCTTTCAGTGACCTGCCATATTGCCTGCTAACATTGGAGTCTTGCAAATCTGCCTCCACCAGCTTGTGGACTTCCTGCCTCTGGACTACATCCTGGTTCACCAGCTCTAGCGGCTCTGAGTATGGAAAGCCTACAACTTGAACATCTGACCCACAAACTGACACCAACTGTATGAACCACTTTCTTGGTACAAAATTTCTTACACAGATATGCTACAGTCTCCCTATATATGATCATCTTTACAATGATTATGTATGTGTTGCTGGGTTTTCTTCCCTAACTCACTTTATTGATAAGGAAACCAGAGTCTTCCACTGGAAGGATTACCACTGGAAGGAAAATCTCCAGAAAGGTCACCATACCTCTCCAAAGAGCTCTGCCCAGCCGTTTATCAGTCTTGGGACTGAGGGTTCTGTTGGGATCCCTAGTGATGCCTTCCTTTAGGAGGGGTCCATGTCCCTGTGACCCTGTGATGGTGTTTGTATTTGTGTCTTCCTGTAAGCAGACCATTGTTCTCTTGTTTATCTTAGCATAGCTCAGAGAAGCAGAGACAAACAAACATCAAGACAAACAACACCTAAAACTGACCCTATCATGAACAAGCACTTGGAAGACGTAAAGAAAAGAGACCCGGGCGCAGTTCACTCTCCATTCTACTCCCAGTCTGATGATAGGTGTGACACTCTGGTCAGGTCAGGGTACCCAGTCCACACGGTAAGCCGTAGCAAACAGTCTCGCAATGCCTCACCACAGTCAGCTTCTAAGAGTGGCTGGCACCTGTCCCTCACCTAACCCACAGCACCTGCCTGCAGATTCAAGTCCTCTGTCCACATGCAACAGCCCTGACTGGGATGGGACCCAGGGAAACCCATAGGAACTGGTTCCCTACAGGTAAATAAGCAAGCAAAAGGAAACCTGTACTCGCCAGGTCTTATTGCCTGGGTCAGAATTCATTCAGTGGCAATGAGTCTGGTTTGGGTTCCGAACCTGGATGCTCTGGGAAGCAGGGCTTCTCCCCAGTGCGCCAGCGCTTAGCACCTCAGATTCCACTCACTGTCCGCGTCCGTGCTGCCTCATTGCGACCCTGCAAGATGGGGTGGGACTGCCTCTGTGTGTTTCTGAAACTGTAACTCTTGATAGCAATAGAGAGTCTTCTCTCTGTCCCACAGAGCAACTACTGGTTTCATTCTAACTTCTGATCATGTAATTCGCAGCTCAACTCCACCGGGACACCTTTTGGCAGTTTAGTTTACCCCAACTCCCACCCACGGTACCACTTCCCCTGGAAAGTCACACATGACTGCTGAGGGTTCCAGACTGGATGCCTGCCCAAGAGGAAGCACCAAGCCGCCCCCCGCCCCCCAAAGCAAACTCACTGCCATCAAGTCAATTCTGACTGAGAGCAAACCAGGGGAGCAGGGTAAATCTGCCCCAGTGGATTTCTGAGATGGTAACCCTTTGCAGAAGTAGAAACCCCGCCTTTCTCCTGAGGATCATGAGTGGGTGGTTTTGAACCAGGGACATTGTGGATAACTGTTATACCACCGGCCACAGCTGCTTCTAAAGAACCAAGCTGCACACGTTAGTGAGGGGAGGGGGTCCCTTCCCTACTAGGTAACAGGAGCCAGGCATTAGGTTTTCTTCTTGGAAGTCTCCCCCTAACCCTAACCCTAACACACACACACACACACACACACACACACACACACACACACACACACACCAGGCTTTGCCTCTTACCTCCTCTAGCTGTCCCTGGACTCTGTCCCTTAGACTAAGCTGGCCAAGAGCTTTCTCTCCACAGGAGGGGCTGGCTAAGGAGCTGCCACCAGCAATCTGCCACCCACGCTCCTCCCCAAGCCTCCTTCATGCATGCCTGTCACTCCCCCAATCCTTCTCCACCACTCTCCTGTGCTGTGCCCTTCTCCAACTGACAGTAAAGCTGTCTGCCTGCCAGCGGCGAGGGTCACAAAGGAGAGGCTGAATGCTTGCCTTTTTAGGAGCGAGTGCCCTGCCTGGGGAGCTCCCAGCACCTTTCAGACAATTAATTCACTGTGATTGTGGTAGTTGAGGAGCCACTGGCGGTGTCCTGGTTAAGAGGTAGGCCACAATGCACATAGTAGGCAGTTCAAAACCACCTGCAGCCCTGAGGGTGCAAGCTAAACAGATGAAGATACTCGCTGGGAGACTCTCGGCTGGTCCCTGCCAGGACCCAGCTCACCCACAGGACTCAGTGTCGATCCTTGGGAAGGAAGGGCTCTTAGACTCTGAGAAAGAAGACTGGCATGAAGGACTAGGCCTCGCTGTCTTCTTAAAACCAGGCACTATGGGTCCCTGACCCCACTCCCACCCCCCTCCCCAAAGGACCCAATGGGTTCGTTCTCGGTAGGGTTTCCAGGGGCTGATTTGTCGACAGGAATTGACCAGGCTTTTCTTCAGAAGCGCCTGTGGGTGGACTCAGCTCTGCCATCATCTTGTTGCTAGGAGCCCTTGAGTCACTTCTGACCCACAGAGACACCCGTCTAGCAGAAGGGAACACTGCCGGGTCCTGTGCCAGCCTCACTTTGGTTCCAATGTTTGAGCTCATTGTGGCAGCCGTCATGTCAACCCCTCTGCTCCGAGGCCTCCCTGTTTTGCTGGCTGCCCTTCTACTGTACCAAGCATGATGTCCTTCTCCAGGGACTGGTCTCTCTGGGCAGCAGCAGCTCAATTTATTAACCACTGGGACTCCTTGCCCCACAGGAAAGCAACAGCCTAATGATTTGAACTCAGAGTGAGTCGATAGGACAGATTCTAACTGCCCCCCCCCCACCCAGCTTCCTGGGACTATCTTTATGGGAACAGACTGCCTCATCTTTCTCCCACCAAGAAGTTGGTAGGCTTAAACCCCTGACTTTTGGGGTAAGAGCCAAGCACTTTGTCACTGAACCACAGAAGGTGCTCCTGGAACCACCAAAGACATGCCCTACACTCAGGCTCATTGTAAAGAGGTGGAGCTTCTTCTTGTTATCAGGTGCTGTCAAGTAAGTCATCCCCACTGCTTGGAGACCCTGCTCACAGAGAGACACAAAGAAGCCCAGTGCTTCTCCATGACTTGCTTGCTTACACATCGGGCCTTTGTGATCTGTGGAGTTTTTACTGGCCGATTGTTCAAGGTAGATCGCCGATCCATCTCAGTCCAACATCAAGGTTAAAATTCCAAACTCACTGCTACTGACTCAGTCCTGACTCCCAGCCACCCCGTGGGACAGAACAGAACTGCCCCTGTGGGTTTCCGACACTGTCTCTCTTTATGAGCGTGGGAAGCGTCATCTTATGAGACCTGGCTGGTTGATTTGAACCACCAATCTGATGGTCAGCAATCCGACACCTAACCCCACTACACCAGCTCCCTGGACTAAAGTTTGGGTGAAGCACATTTGACTGGGCATCCAGCCTGGAGTTCTCAGCATGAGTTCTGCTATTGAACTACCAGGGATCCATTGAATGAATGGCTCCCACATTAAATATTGATATCCATGTTCCCGGGAGGCAGTGAAGGCATGGATGATTCAGAGGTATGAATGATGACTCAATCATGAGAGCTTTGCTTTCAAATGCATTGACATATTGACATTTGATGATGGGTGTTTGTTTATGGGGTTCATGTCACTGCATACAAAATAATGAAGAATTGGTGGGGTGGCCTGGCTCAAGAGAATTGGGACTAATGGGGGTGCCACTCACTCAGCATCATACTACTTCCAACGTCCCCTCAGGTGGAGGCATCATCTCACAGTACTGGGTCCATGACTGGCCAGGTTCAGCCCTCATGTTTAATTGAGTTATCACTGAGCAGGTCAGCCAAGTTTGTGCTTCTCCCTCCCTCCCTTCTTTCCTTACTTCCCCCTCTGCCTCATTGTCCTCCCTGGCTTTGCCCTATATTCTTTCCTTTCTTTCATCCTTCACATTTTGACTTTGCGTCTTTGTTTTGCAGTCGTGGGATTTAGTGTTATTGTCAAGTCTGACAAATTAAAAGATGGTGTTCAGATTCCTGGTGACTTTGGGGCAAGGGGAGAGTGTGACATCTGACCCCACAGGCTCCACACCTGCACTTGGCAAAGAGGTGGCTACCGCAGTGGTCAGATGCAATGGCACCATGCTGCTCTCGTGCATCACAATGCAGCAAGGGCCATCCAGAGCCATCCTCATGACCGCTGGCATAGCCACTGTGAAGTCTGAGTGTCTTCTAATGGAGGGGCCGTGTCCCCGGCACACCATCAGGCACTATTCTGTGGCCATCCTCAGGTTTTCAGAGGCTGAGTTTCAGAAGAGGACTAGCAGGTCTTTCTTCCTCATCAATTTCTCTGTTCTCTCTCTCTCTCTCTCTCTCTCTCTCTAATGCCACTGAGTCGAGCTGACTCATAGAAACCACATAGGACAGGTCTCTCTTTACAGGAGTAAAAATCCCCAGCATTCTCCCACATAGCCACTGGTAGTTTTCAACTGCTGATCCTCTGGAGATCACTAAGCCGCTGACACTCCTCTTTCTGCTCTGTCTTCTTCTAAACCCTGTCTACTGTGGGTGACCCCGCTGGTATTTGAGATGCCGGAGATAGAGCTTCTAGCCTCATGGGAGCATGTATGCTGCTCCAGTAAGACAGACTGACAGGTAGGTGGTGGTGAGCAAGGACACCTAGAGTTAATCAACCAAGGGCTTCTCTCTTGGCCAGCGTCCTTCATGTGGTCTGTTCCTCTCCAGGCTGGCCACCCATGTACACCACCCCTAGTGCTTATGTGTTCATTTCTCTAACCCCAGGCATGTCCACTCATCCATGTTAGAGATGGAACATCAGAGGGCATAATGGCCTCTGTCGTTGGCCACTGCAGAGAGCCCACTGCCCACCATGAGCTGGCAACACACAGACTCTAACTCCACTCAACACTGACTCCCTGCCTCTCTCTGTGCCTTCTTTTGGGTAGGGGCCCAGTGGACCTAGTATAAGTGGCAATGTCTGTGTCCTTCTGTCTAGCCTGTAGAACCTTTCAATTTCTCTCTGCTAACCCAGCAGAGAAAGACACACATGCATCTTGAAAAATGAACTATTTCAGGAGTCTTATATTGGCATCTCAACTTTTTTAATTGATATCCTTTCTTGTAAACTAATGGTAAACTAATGTGCCAATGGTAAGGAGCCCTGGTGCCTTAGCCAGCTAATCATTGGGCTTCTGACTACCAGGTCAGCAGTTCGAACTCACCTACCAATCTACAGGAGAATGATGAGGTTTTGTGCTCCTGAAAAGATTTACAGTCTTAGAAAACCAGTCTCGGGAGCCAACATCCTAAAGGGTGGCTATGGGTAGGAATCAATTTGACAGTGAGTGAGTGAGTTGTGAGTATATGCAAAGGGTTGGCATACATAGTTGATAACTGAAAGGCTGAAGGTTCAAGTCCACCTGGAGGTACCTTGGATGAATGGCCTGATGATCTACTTCTATAGAGCCAGCCATGGTCAACCTTAAGGATCAAAGCCCTCCTGAGGTATTTGCTCGTTTGCCATGAGTCGGTATTGACTTCAGACAATTGGCTTCTTCGTTTTGTAGACCAGCTCCTAGTGAGTAGTCCACCTTCCCCAGGCCTTTATTTTCTCCTGTGTAGAATTGCTTTAAGGAGTCCTGGCTGTGCAATGGTTCAATAAATGGTGAGTGTTTCTAGCCCAACGACTCCTTCCATTGACTTCCATATAGATTCACAGACTTGGAAATCTTATGGGACAGTTCAACTTTGTCCTGTGAGGGTTGTTACTAGTCAGAAGGAATTTGAGGGCAGTGAGTTGGTGGACATGTTTTGCCTTTTCTGATAGGCCTGCTACCTTAAGTAGCCCATGCCCTGACAAAAGCTGGAAGTCATGCTTTCTTTGAGAAAAGGACACTCCCCTGCCTCCTCCTCCCACACATGGATGGTGAAAGCAGGGAGCAGTTGAGGTGTCACTGAAAAAGGAACCAAGGAATCAGCCTGGCCACCATGTGGACACCCTCTAGTCTCACAGAAGTTGCCTTGAGTGAGCAGTCTCAGTTGCAAGCTACGTAGAATGAGTCATCATCAAACATTTGGAAGGTGATGGGTCGCAGGAATGGAAGCTTCTCCTGCCTCTTGTGGAAGAAAGGAAGGGATTACCTCACTTCTCGTTCTAAAAGGAGAACTTACACACTCATATCCCCTGCCTTGTGAGAGTACAGACCTTTCTTTAGAATCAGGAGGACATACATCCTTCACCTCATGCCCCAACATCCTGACAGTGACCATGGTCTTTGCTTTGGCCGTCATGATGTGGGTAGAAGCAATAGTCCATTGTTGCAGGTCTAAGCAATTGGCACCATGCCACCTGCCCTCTTCAGCATCTGCCCTCTGTGAGTACTATGAGACAAGATGAGCATAACTTGTGTAGTATTGGTCCTTAAATTTGGGTCTTGGAAAGAAAATTGCCAGGATCAGATGTGGATCCAACCTAGCCCCACTGAGCCCAAGATCACCCAAGTCACAGCCTAACTTCCACCTGCCAACCTGGAATAAGTGTTTGATGCTGCCAGCCACTGGGATTTGACTGGTTATTATGCAGCACCATGACAGGGTGGACAGGGAAGGAAGTGATTGGCAGAGTTAAAAGAGTCTCAGAGAACTGGCTTGTTGCAGTCTCGCAATGTACTGCACATGCTGGTTTTGCCACAGGTAGCATCTGTGCGATTTTATCTGGGGACACAGCCCGTGAATTCATTGCTATGAATGTCTTTGCTCATGCCATTTCCAGTATGGTTCTGGGATGTGTCCCGACACTATGCCATAATTAGAAATAAATGAAGACATTGACTCCAACTCACTCATTGAGTGGAAATCGCAACTTTTTAGGTCTCATGAAGAGAAAAGAGGTTCTCGACAGAAGTAGAACCTATAGGACACGTGTGTGTGTGTGTGTGTGTGTACACCAAAGATTCACTGCCATCATGTTGATTCCTACTGATTGTGACCCTGTAGGACAAAGTAACACTGGCTCTGTGGGTTTTTAAGGCTAGAAATCCTTATGGGAGCTGAGAGGCTCATCTTTAGCCTGTAGAGGGACTTGTGGGTTGAACCTACTTAGCAGTACATCACGTACACTATACTATCAAGGAGCTAGCTTTCTAGCTATCTATCAATCTATCTATCATGTATCTAATTTGTGTGTGTGCTGGTGGTGGCATGGTGGCTTAGAGGTTGGACGGCTAATTTCAAGGTTAGCAGTCTCATCCCACCATTCTGAGAGAGAAACATGAGGTTCTCTCTGCTCCGGGAAAGATTTACAGTCTTGGAGACCCTATTGAGAGTTGCTATGAGTTTGAGTACATAGATAAAACAAACCCACTGACATCATGTTGATATCAATTCAGAGCAGACCTGTAAGGCAGAACAGAAGTGCCCCTATGAGGTTTCAAGACTGTGACTCTTATAGGATCAGAAAGTCTTACCTTTCTCTCACAGATGGCTAGTGCATCTGAACCATTGACTTTTACTTAGCAGCCAAGCTCAACCCACTGTAGTACCAGGGCTCCTTATATGTATGTATGTATGTATGTGTATATATGTACATATATATACTGTATATAATTATAGAGTGTGTATATATTAGTTTTTTAAAACCCACATGCATTGAGTTGATTTGAAGCCATCGTGACCCTATTTAGGATTTATGAAACTGTAAACTTTCCCAGGAACAGATAGCCTTAAATTTATCCCAGGGAGCTGCTGGTGGAGTTGATATATACATTTAAAGGGATGGATGTAGGTGACAGTGCATGTTGGCATGTGTAAAATCTGCAGGAGAGCTCAAAACTCACTGGCAGGGCTTGATGGCACAGTCACAAATCCAAAATGTGCCTGGGCCTGAAAACCAAACAGGGCTTGATTCTTCAGTCTTGAGGCAGTGTTTCCTCTTTCTGGAGCAACCTCAACTTTTGGTAATGCCCATGAACCAAGTGGATGAGGTACACCAAATTCCCAAGGGTCATCTCCAATAATCAGAGGATGCTATGCATCACATCTACCCCCTAAGACTGTCCTCACAGCCACTGCTGGAGGTGATCAACCACAGGGATTCTTTAGCCTATCCAAGTTGAGCCTTGAGACCAACCCTTACAATGTGGAAATATATATCTGACACCGATGAAGAGCGAAAAACAGGGACATTATTTCCCCAACACACAGGGAAAGCCCTGGCTGTTTCCATCAGCTGAGCTCCGCCACCCTCTGTTTTCCAGTCTACCTAACTCCCTGTGCTTCTGCAAGCTGGATTCTGTGTGGGCAGCTCTGAGAACTAGTCTCCTTGGTCCTCTTATCTGTTCATTTACAGCCATCTTGTTGGGGTCACAGATAAGTACCCAACTCATTAGGCACTGACCCCTACTGGTGCAATCATCGTAAACCACCATGAGCTCTTCTCAGTGCAATTGATGTGTAAACTATTTAAGGACAAGAAGAAATGAAGAGGAAAGATTGTCTGGCTTAGTTTAATTGCTTCTCAGGTGGCCTCTCATTTACCAAGCCCCGTTACAAGTAAAAACCAGAACTACCCCAGTGAAACTAATATAAAAGGCCCAAGTACTTTGGGGAATACAGCTTGATTCAATAGGCCCCAGGGAACCTGCATTCCCAGCTTGAAAGCAGGGCTTCTGTCTATGTGGTTTGCCAGGGCAGGTCCTTTCTCCCTTCTGCATATGCATAAGTTAACATTTCACTCTTTGTAGATTTAATGAGCATATTACCTTGTCAACCAGTTCCTTGCTTTCAGAACTACAAAGCATTGTGGCGACTTTAAACATGAGTCGAGTTGTCTTTTTAAGGATGTCTCCATTGGGAGGCCTTTGGAGAACAGAAGGAAAAAGGTGGTTAAAAAAAATACAGCCGAGAGGGTGAACCAAGATTGGCAGAAGGTGGAATGGTTGCTGATTCTACACTGGGCTTCCCTGCGTTCGTCTTTCAAGCGGGGCGTGTGTTTGAATATGGTCCTATTTTAGAAGTGGGTGTGTGGAGGCTGGGCGTCTCATGTCCCCCATTCCATTCAGACACTGGCTTTGGAGTTTGCTTTCTCTGGGTTGCTGCAGTTCTTGTGCGGTGCCGTCATATTGACCCTGGGTCACCGTGGACCGTGTGTGCAGCGCAGCGGTGCTCTGTAGAATTTCCAAGGCTGCGACCTTTCGGAAGCAGATTTGCCAGACCTGCCTTTGGAGTCACCTCTGGTTGGGTTCGCACCTCCCACCTTTTGGGTAGCAGTGGGTGGTTTTCAGAGTTGTGATGATAAGGAACTGGGTCAAAAGGATAAGGGTAAAATTCAACCTATCAACTGTGTTGTGGCCTCATGACATTTTCCTGGTGTCGTTACCATCCAAAGCCTTTTTGTCAAGAGGGAAAGAATGAGGAGAGTTGAATTCTCTTTGGCCCTATGCCTGCTGCCCAAGCTGGATATTGTGTCTGGTTCCTCAATCTCCTGTTGCATAACCTGCTGATCCCAGTGGCATCAGCCGGCTTCTGATGGTGGATTTATTTGTCAGACTTTGAACCTTTGCCTCTACCAGCTTGTGCCCCCTGCACTGTCTCTGCTTTGTCATCCTGCTTCCTGTTCAGCAGTTTCCCAGTAACAAGGAGAAGCCTGACTTGAACCAGACTGGACTTAACCATTTCAACCACTGTGTTAGCTATTTCGTGCTTGAAATTTCTCTCTGTACATAATGCACAGAATGATCCCCGATTTTTGCTTCCCTGAATAAGCCCACCTAACACAAGAGCCTAACTCTCAAATATACATCCATGAAATGCATCCTGGAACTCTCAGCAGAGATGCCAGTGAACCCCAATATCTAGCAGCCCCTGCCTGTCTAGGCTCTGCCTCTCATGAGCTTGCTGAATGAAGCGCAGAGCCTGAATCCACCACTTGATGTGCTTCTTGAGTAGCTAAGACAAAGAGAGATTGCACCTTTAGGGAACTTGACCTCAAGGAAAGGAGTGGACTTGCAGCACTTCATAGTCCACCTGGGTTGGTGTTATGGAGCTTCGGGGAGTTCTGGGCCCACCTGTTGTTCATAGGAGCCATCAAGTCCACTCTACTCATACCAACAATCATTGCTATGTTGGAGCCCCCATCGCAGCCATTGCATTAATTCCTGCCATCCAGCGTGACCCACTTTGTCACAGAGCCTCCACATTGCCAAGCACGATGTCCTTCTCTAGAGATCAGTCCCTCCTGACACCATGTCCAAAGCACGTAAAGTGGAGTATGACCGTCCTCACTTCTAAACAGCATTCTGGCGGAACTTCTTCTGGCACAGATTGGTCCATTCTTCTGTGAGCCTGTGGTTTGCACACTATCCCTCACTTCCCCCAACATCATAATCCAAAGGCGTCCAGTCTTCTTCACTCCATCCTTTTCATTGTGCAGCTTCTATATGCGAATAGGATAATTGAAAAGATCATGGATTGGGTCAGGTCTACTTCATTACTCAAACAGATACCTTTTAATATCTGATAGACATCTTTAACAGTTGATCTACTCACCTATTTACAGTTCTTCCTTAACGCTCAATGTGTTTACCCAGAGCATAGAAGCCGGTTCTTATGTTGGTTCTGATTGGTGATGAGGCCATCTTTACAGGGGCCCTGGTCTCCATTCTCTCTCTCTCTCTCTCTCTCTCTCTCTCTCTCTCTCTCTCTCTCTCTCGATAAGGGAATCAAGTCTAGATACAAAAATAGGGAGCAAACCTCCTCTGAAGTTGCTGCCTTCATCCTTGCTCTTGCCTCAGCTACTGACTTTCCTGTCCTTGAGGTTACTACACATTGTGAGTAGAATCATTGAGATCTTGGCCAACCCCTCAAGAGTCAGCCCAACAGTGGATTCATTTTTGCAAACCTGTACCCGCTTGTCTCATAACTAGCCCCTCGCAGGATGGGAATACTCTTTCCTTAGTCCCATGGGCACTGTTCAAACATGGCCACAGGCCAGGATTATCTACAGAAATTTTATAGACAGCAAAAGTGAAGCCACCTTTAAAATTCAAATTACCAGAGTTCAAATGCTGCTGACCCTGAAAAACAGCTTATTTGCTTATTTAGTTATTTTTGGTTATTTGCTCATTCTGTTTGGATGTTCAACTTGAGGGGTACAGCCTGATAAGGGAAACTTATCTGTGACATAGCCTATTGCTGCTATGTGCTGGGGATCATTTTTAGCTCTGGTGACCGCATGTTGATATAGATGTTTCGTTGTTTTTCTCTTCTTCTTTGTTCACTTTCCCTCCCTAGGCTGTAATCTTTACAGCAGTGGTTCTCAACCCTTTATTACAGTTCCTCATCTTGTGACTCCCCCAACCATAAAATTATTTTTTGTTGCTACTTCACAACTGTAGCTTTGCTACTGTTATGAATCAGGCAGCACCTGTGAAAGGGTCCTTCAACCCCCAAAGAGGCCACAACCCACAGGTTGAGAACCACTGCTTTAGAGGAAAGATGGTCAGATCTTTTGCCAATGGAGTCTCTGGATGGGTTTAAAACAACACCAGTTGAGAGCTTAACTTGGCATGAGAAGGGATGAACGCTGTAAGATCACCATCATGGAACACCCCAGGACTCATGGTTCTACTTCAGCACAGTAGGGGTTGCCTTCAGTCAGAATCAACTTGATGGCAATGGGTTAGTTCCATGACAAGAATGGGTCTCGGAAACAAGGGTGGTGAGATCTCCCCTTGCTTCCTTTAGACCCCTCCTCAAGAAAGACCCATCCCTAGACAAAGCCATCATCATCTTTTGTAAAGCAGAGGGAAGAAGGAAGAGGGAAGCCCACACCCAGATGGATCAGCATAATACCCATGACAATGGACTCGGGCAGACCAAGAGTCATGAAGATGTCTCAGGACCCAGCATCAATCCCTTCTAGGAGCCTGGTGGTACAGTGCTTGTGCCCTGGGTGACTCACTACAAGGTCAGTGGTTCAAAACCCCAGCTGCACCATGGGAGAAAGATGAGGCTTTCTACTCCCGTAAAAAGTGACAATCTCGGCTGAGCCCCAGTGGCGTAGTGGTTGTACACGGGACTGCGGCCCACTGGGATGGAGGTTCAATTCCAGCAGTGGGGCTGGGCCTCCTACTCCCACCACCGGAGAGCAGTGATGCCTCAAAAACCAAAAAAAAAAAAAAAAGTGACAATCTCAGAAACCCACAGGGGCAGTACCACCCAAGCCTAGAGAGTCTCTTTGAGTCAAGATGGACTCGATTGCAGTGCGTTTGGTTTGGTTAGGGATTCTGTAGAGGGTTACCATGATCAGACCCAACCTAATGGCAGCACACAGTGACGGTAAGCACTTGGGAACATAGCAGTGGGTGTAAACACCCTGAAAGTCACACCGTGCTTCCGGGGCTCCTGGGCCCTGACTGCTGTGTAGGTTGGCTATGGTTCAAAGGTGTCATCCCAGGGCAGGTGGAACTGGAAATCCAGCCAGCGCTCAGATTGCATGTCTGTGCCTTGTGACAGAGGCCTGCAGCTCAGATCAAGGGGTGCTTTGTAGTTCTCTGTGTCCTCAGACTGGGAACCTTAGCCTAAATCTGACTAAAGCTCTGAATGCCTGAGGAGAGCCTTGGTTTCTCTGCTTTCGATTAGGCCTTTTGGCCATTTCCCCTTCAATGAGCCCAGATCAAAAGATCCACTACACTGAGCCTCCCTTAACACTCACAGGCGGGAGTCCCTGGATGGCGGAACTGCAATCGCTTCTAAGCAAATTAGAGAAGGAAGATTTCTTGTTACCTCCAGGGCCTTGACAAGGATCAGCTCTCTTTCTCTATAAAACACCCTTTCAATTGCCCTGAAATTGCATCACTTGTCTCAATGAAGTAGAATCCTACGGACCATAAATCTGACTCGAAAGGGCTCAGTTTAATTTGACTAAGATGTTACAAAGGGTTTACCAAAATTTAAAGCATTAGTCTATGGAAAATCAATTATGGCTCAATTTATCTCCACGGTGATGGCAGAATTCTCATGTTTCAAATGGTACATGTGCACAGTCCTGTATACACAATTGAACATGTGCACACTTATACACCCACTTTGGGTGGATTCGAGTGCTGTAGGAATTGGATCTGGCATGACTTACTAAGCACTGGGCTGTCAACTACAAGTTGGACAGTTCAAGCCCACCAGATGTTCTGAGGAAGAAAGATGAGGCTATCTTTACCCCTAAGCTGTACAATCTTGGAAACAGGAAAGGGCAATTTTATTCTGTCCTAAAGAGTCACTATGAGTCAGAATTGACCCCATGGCTGGTGGATTTTAGCATATATTATTGATGTATAATAAATAGGATATCAACTGTAGCCATTTCTGCTGTTTTGCTCTGTCTTTCTAGAATGCCCTGGTGGCATAATGATTAAAGCATTTGGCTGCTGACCCAAAGTGTGATGGTTCAAATATATCAGCTGATCCAAGGGAACAAGATGAGACAGACATCTGCTATAAAACTTATAGCTTTGGAAACACCCTAGGGCTGTCCTTAGGGTCACGATGAGTTCAAATCTATGCATTGACAGTGCATTTAGGGTTTGGTTGTTGAGTCCCGGGCCCTTGTGGCCATGTCTACCACCATTGGTCTATTAATTGCAAGCTTGGTCTTTCAAACCCAGCAGCTTCCCCAGGGGGAAAAATGAGGCTGTGTTCCCACAGGTATTTACAGTCTCAGAAACTCTATATAGGATTGCTATGGATCAGATTAGACTCAGTGACAATGTGTGAAAGAGAATCTTGGTAGCATTGTAGGCTACCGACTGTGTTGCTCACCTCAAAGTCAGAGGATCAAATCTACCAGTAGCTCCACAGGCCAAAGATGAGGTTGTCTGCCCCTGTAAAATTTACCATCTCAGAAACTCTATGGAGCAGTTCTCCTTTGTCTTGTAGACTTGTTATGAGTTGGGATCAATGGCATTGAACTATTAGTATTATTATTGCTTTATTTCATTTGAATGAGCCCTGGTGGTATATTGTGTTAAGTGTTGGGCTGTTTGTTACTCCAGGTAGACAAGAGATACAAATCCAAAGACACATATGTGTAAGAGAGAACTTTGTATCAAAGAGTAATTGTACATTAAGAAAGGCTCCCAACCCAGTCCAGGTTAAGTCCATAAATCTGATATTAGACCATATGTCCATTTCCAGTCTATAAATTCTTCTCCAGACTCATGCAACCTATGCAATGATGCCGAAGGCAGGAAGATCACAGTCATTGGATGAAAGTCTTGTGGATCCAGTGGAGGTGAAATTATCTCCACTCTGGCAGTGGCCTCCACATGGCTCCTCCAATTCCAGGGCTCGATCATAGCTCCATGTGTCTGGTTATCAGGAAAATGAAGGAGTGTGTGTGTGTGTGTGTGTGTCTCACATCCAGCAAGCACTTTATCTCCATTGTGCCTCCAAGTGAGGTCATCAAGCAGCAACCTGATTGACACACTAAAACCCCACCCCTTCACTTGTAATTGTCTCTGACTGACATGAAATTATATAACTACCACAGGCTGTTAAGCCCAATGTAGTTTTTTAGGGATCCTGATGCTCCAGTCATGGCTTCTGCTAGTTTTTCTAAGTTCCTATGAAGAGAGAAAAGTGTTCTCCACTTCCAGTTCCTGTTTCCCTATTATCTTGCAGTGATGGAGGTCACCAAGCCACATGAAGTAAAACCCTAAAATCAGTCTGAACATAGGTGGAAGATATCCCTTGTGGCAGTTACATAATTTCTTGTCAACTTGAGTGAAGGGATGGAGTGTAGCCTGTTAATCAGGTCATAGCCAATGAGGACTTTATGTAGACATGGCCTTCTGCTGAGATCATGGATTCTGGGAACTCCTGTCTTCCTCCCTGGAGACAGGATATACTCTTTGCTTCACATTTCTATTGACAAGCCACATGGATACACACTGATGAAGTCAGAGTCCAGAGCTGGAGGAACCACATGGTGACCTACACCAGGGCTGAGAGGTTTCCACTGCCACTGGATCTACAATACTTTCTACCCACTGGCCTGTGATCTTCCTGCATTCGGCATCATTGCATGCCCGTGTGAGTCTAAGGAGGAATTTATAGCCCATGGCCATATGGGCTAATATCAAACTTATAAATTTGATATGGACTGGGATCTTTTCTTAGTACACAATTCCTCTTTGATATAAAGCCGTCTCATACACACCAAAGAGTCCCCATGTATTTGTTTCTCTAGTCAACACAGACTGACATACCCCTTGACCCCAGAGCCCTCAAGAAAGAAGCTATTCTCTTAAGGCTTTGGCTCCCCAAGGCAGTCTCCAGCTGCGAAGCTGAAAGCAGAGGAAATGGACAGAAATACTTTCCCCAGACTTGGGGGTTCTAGCTGGGTGAACACTGTGCTCCAACATGTTGGCGGCAGACCTGAGAGGCACCTGCTGTGGTTGGAGACCTTGCAATGACACATGGGCTTGTCTTCAGAGTGTTGTGGCAAGACAGCACTGCCTAGGACAGTCCTGGGTGCACAGGAGGGGGCCCTGGGCAGGGTAAAAATAGTAATTGTTGTGATAATAAGATGAAAACCCAGCATTTACTGAAGGGGCCCTGATGGTGCTGTGTATTCGATGTTGGGCTGCCAACTGCAAGGTTGCTGGTGATTCCAATCCACCAGCTGTTCCTCGAAAGAAAGATGAGACTGTCTGCTCCCATATATCTTTATGGTCTTGGAAATCCTATAGAGAATCACGATGAATATGAATCGATTTGATCGCAGTTGGGAAGAATTTATTGAGTCTTTATTATGTTTCATGTGAAAGTTGGATAATGAATATAGAAGAGCACAGAATAATTGATGCCCTTGAATTACAGTGTTGGCAAAGTATATTGCAAGCACTGCGGACTGCCAAATGAGCAAACAAATCTGTCTTGAATGAAGGAGAGCCAGAATGCTCTTTAAAAGTGAGGCTATCAAAACTTCCTCTCTTGTGCTTTGTCCTCATGTCCCCGTATTATCAGGAGGAATCCATATTTAGAAAGGACATTGTGCTTGGTAAAGCAGAGGGTCAGCCAAACAGAGGAAGAACCTCCATGGTGTGAACTTTCACAGTGGCTATAACCAGAGGCTCAAACTCAACAACAGCAACAACTTGTGAAGACGGTGTTCTGTTCAGTTGGTACATGGGGTCACTATGAATTGGAACCAAGCCCAAGGCATCTCACCCCCACATGATGTTCCATGAAGAGCGCTGGTGGCATTGTGAATTACTCATGGCTCTTCCAACTAAGAGGTTGGTTGTTCAAACCCCATAGCCACTGTTTGTGAGAGAGTCGAGGCTGTCTACTCCCATAATGATTTATATACAGCTTCAGAAACACTAGGTAGGATTGCTATGATTCAAAACCTGCTCAAAGACCATGGTGGTTCAGGTTGGACACTTTGCTTTATATGAGATTTGCGGCACTTTGCATGTATACCCAACAACAAGGTAGCTGTGATTCTGTGAACTTCAAGTCAATGCCACCTACCTATGGAGCAAAGGGAGTCTGAATTTTCACTAGAGCTTCTGTTCTTAGTGGTGATAATACTTAGCATCCTTCAAAGATAGTAAATTTTAAAAAAATGAAAGCAGTATGCAGCTGTTGGAAGGATATAGAGAGATTAATTCCTCTGAGGATGGTAAGCAAAACATTAGGCAGATGTGTCCCTCTCCCATCACCTATTAAGATGTTACAGAATTGAGGAGCGGGAAAGAGAGAAGGATAGAAGATGGTAGAAAGAAGACTCACAAAGTCAATTCACCTCCTTCATAATTTGGAACCATTTGGGGAGTGTTCAATGCTTTCTGGCTGCTTCTAAGTTTGTCCTGACTCAAGGTGACAGCATGCACCACCTCACAGAGCACCTCCTGGTTCTCCGTCAACCCTGTGACTAATGGCAAAAGATGTTCCCTGGCCCATTTTCAGAGTAACTCACCAGGTCTTATGCCCTAGTCTGTGTTAGTATGGAAGCCTGGCCAACATCATAGCACCACAAAGGCTCCATCGATAGATGGGTGGTGCTTGGGCATGTTAACTGTGAATCCAACCTACACCTCTAGCACGGAAGAGGAAAATTTCACCAGAGAACTTCCAATGCGACATTTTGGCAATTCGTTGCCATTGTTAGTTGCTCTTGAGTTGGTTCAGACTCCTATAGCGACCCTATATACAACAGAAAGAAGCACGACCTGGTACTGCACCAGCCTCATACCTGTGGTTATGTTTGAAACCATTGATATAGCCCTGTATCAATCCATCCCTGTGAGGGTCTTTCTCTTTTTCACTGGTCTTCTGCCTTGATGCTTTAATCTTTTTCAAGTCTTTTTTCTCTCATCAGTCCATGTTAGTGGCTGGAGTATCTTCTGCCCAGAACACTCTATCCTTTAGAGTGCTAATATGACCATGCAGGATGGGCTGGGAAGGAGTACAGTTTGGCTACTCCCGGGTCTCCTGGAATTTGCATTCTAACTCAGAAGTGAAAGCCCCTTCTATATTTTCTTTGAAGTTGTCCAAAGTAGAAGAATGGATATCATAAAAAACAGAAAATGGATTGGGGGTGGTTGCCTATAAGGTGTACCAAAGAGATGAGATGGCATAAGGTAATAATCTGCATCTGGGGTGTATGGAAACAGAAGTGCAAAGTGAAAGCCATCTCTTTTTTTTTAAATTCAAAATTTTTTCCTTCTTTTTTAAAAAAAATTTTTAGAAATCATGTTATTGGGGGCTCATACATCGTTTTCATAATATATAAATAAGCATATTGTATCAAGCACCCTCACATGTCCACTTCTATTATTGTTCTTCAATCATCCGCCTGTTCCCTTAAGCCCCTAGTATCGACTTTTCCATCCCTTCCCTCTTCCCCTGCTCTCTCCTCCCCACCAACCCTCAATACTTTATACATTGTTATTGTCTGTCATATTTTATTACACTGCCCGACCTCTCCCCCAACCCACTCCTTTGATGCCCGTCCTTCAAATAGGAGCTTGTGTGTATATCCTTGCTGTTGGTTCTGTCTCTCTACCCCACCTTCTCTCTACCCTTCCAGTATCTCCAATCTAACCATTGGCCTGAAGGGGCCCATCCATCTTGGTTTCCCCATATCTCCAGCTCCCCTCTATACTAGTGTGATTTCTCTAGTCCATCTGGATTTGTAAGGTAGAGTTGGGACCATGATGGTTGGGGGCCAGAGAGGAAGGCTTCAGGAACTAGAGGAAACTTGTATGCATCATCACTGCCCGGCTGCCCCTTGACTGGTCTGTCTCCTCCCCGTGACTCCCCTGTAAAAGGGCAACCGATTACCCACCAGGGGGCTCCTCCTCCTTTGTAATGATGTGATTCTTGTTCTTTGGTGCTCAATATCTGTTCCCTTCGGCTCCTCTTGATCACACATGCTGGTGTGCTTCTTCCACATGGACTTTGCTGTTTCTGCGCTGAATGGTGACTCAATTATCTTCAAGTCTTTGAGACTCCAGGCATTCAATCATTTGTTAGCTGGGCACCATCGTGACTTCTACTCTGTTTGCCTCTGTATCCATTTGTCTTCAGCGATATCGGGAGTCAATTGGTCCATTGATTTTGATTTTTGTTCTTTGATACCTGATTGTTTCAGCACCTGATGATCGCACAGGCAAGTGATCTTCTTTTATGGTGGGTTTAATTGCTTCTGAGCTAGATGGCTGCTTGTTTATGCTCAAGCCTTTAAGACCCTGGATGCTCTATCTTTTAATAGCTAGGCCCATCTGATTTCTTCACCACCCTTGCTCATGCTCCTACATGTCCTCAATGGGTACCTTGGGGATGTGTACACACAGAGATATATGTTTGTTTTCTTTTTTCCCACCATCTGATGTCTATTGCCTAGACCTTTCACCACTTTCACCACCATCTGACCACTCTGGCTGTTGTGCTTCTTCTGTGTGGCTGTGGTCTCTTCTTAGGTAAATGGTCTAATGTTTATCTTCAGGCTTTCAAGACACTTGATAGATCCTTTGATGGCTGGGCACCTTCAGCTTTCTTCACCACATTTGTTTGTGCACCCATTTTACTTCAGTGATTGTGTTGGGCCATTGAGCCTATGAATGCCAGATTCATAGAACAAAATGTTCTTGCATTGAGGGAGCACGAGGGTGAGGGCCCAAGGTCCACTTACTACCCTAATATTTGGCCTATAGATATGTTCTTAAATTTATTCCCATCTTATAATAGATAGTTGTATCTATGTATGGACATACCTATGTTTAGACCTCTGTAAGTGCCCATTGCCTTCTAGCTCTTTCCTCTATTTCCTTCCATCTCCCTCCTGTCCCACCATCATGTTCCACCTTCATTGGCATTTCATTGTTTTCTCATAGATTCATTGTCCTTTCTTAATCCCGATCAGACCTCCCGTACCCTCCTTTCCATTGATTCCCGACCACTTATTGCTCCCCCAACCCATCCATGTGTTTGTCCCCACCCCCTTCTCCTTCCTCTCTCGTGCCCCCAGGAATCGTTTGCCCAGTCCTTTCTGTGGCACAATGGTTCTCCAGAGGGATGTATCCTCTGAGCATCATGTGTCGGCGTGGAGCTTGGACCAACTCTCTTTCTCTTCCTTCCTTCTTGTCTTTGTCCCTGCCGGTATGGGATGCTGGCCCCTCCCCCACCCTGTTCTCTGCCACGCCCACTACTAGGGATGGAGTCCATCTGACTTTGGTTGCATCCAGCTCTATAGCTCTCTTTTCTTGCATCTTTCCATGCGTCCACATTGTCCTCATGGTTGGGTGTTTCATGGTAGGAACTGCTCACCCACTCCGGTTTCTGTGGAGGCAAGAGCCATACTCCCTCCCTGGGTGGATTAGTGCCCCATTCCCTCTGTTATCCTATGACTTTTGAACTCCCTTTTAACTCCCCTCCATCCCCTCATCCTTCCCCCATTACTGTGTTGCATCCAACGTGTACCTCCCTGGGTTTGGTCCTCCCTCCTCCCCTAACCCTATCTCTTGGGTCAGCTAATATGGTATATAGGAGTCTTCTCTTTTATACTCACCATACTGTTTCTACTTACCTCAGAGGGCCCATGCTGTACTTAGCTTTTTGTGATTGATTGACTTCGCTTAGCATAATTTTCTCCAGTTCTTCCCATGCAGAGATGTGTTTCATGTGCTCGTCTGAGCTTTTGAGTAAGGCATAGTATTCCATTGTGTGTATGTTCCAGAGTTTGTTGATCCATTCATCTACTGATGGAAATTTAGGTTGCTTCCAACTCTTTGCGATTGTGAATTGTGTCGCAATAAACATTGGTGTGCGTACCACTGGCTGTGGTTTATTTCTTGCCTCTTCTGGATATATACCCAATAGTGGGATAACTGGATCATAGGGTAGCTCAACTTCCATTTTCATTAAGTATCACCAGAATGCTTTTCATAGTGACTGTACATATCTACATGACCATCAACAATGTAGAAGTTTTCCTATTTTGCCACATCCCCTCCAACATTTGTTGCACTCTGATTTTCTGATCTGGGCTAGCCTCAAGAGTATTAGATGATATCTCATGGTTGTTTTCATCTGCATTTTTCTGATGGCTTATGAGCGGGAGCATTTTCTCATATGTTCATTGGCCATGTGGACCTCCTCCCTAGTGAAGCTTCTTTTCATTTCTTTTTCTCATTTCTTCAAAGGGTTATCTGTTTTCCTCTTCTTGCAGGAAACAAGGGTATTATAAATTTTTGTAATAAACCCTTTGTCTGTTGTATCGTTGCTAAAAATCCTCTCCCAGTCTGTGGGTTGTCTGGCTACCCTTTTGGTAAAGTCCTTTGATGCACACATGTGTTTTATTCTTAGTAAGTCCCATTTGTCAATTTCAGGTTCCCCTTCACGTGTACCCTGTCCTATTATAGTTAGCCTTTGTATTCCCTGGGTCAAGGTGCTTAGGTTTTCCCCGATTCCCTCACTAATGGTTCTGATGGTTTGTGGTTTCTTCCAGGTCCGTGAGCCACCTCAAGTTTGTTCTTGTGCATGCGGTGAGGTTGAGACCCTGTTTCATTTTTCTACATGTAGATTTCCATTGTCTCCAGCACCATTTGCTGAAAAGGGCATCACCCTCCCACTTGATGCTTTTGGGGCCCTTGTCAAAAATCAGTTGTCTATATGCTAATGGTTTTATTTCTGGGTTTTCTATTCTTTTCCATTGATCTGTGTATCTGTCATTATGCCGGTACCATGCTGTTTTGACCACTGTGGCTTTGCAGTAAGTGTGAAAATCCAGTAAAGCCAGCCCTCCAACTGTATTCTTATCCTTGAGGAGATCCCTGCTAATTCTGGGCTTTTTTCCTCCCCATATGAAGTTGTTTGTCAGTTTTTCCAGTTCTCTGAAGAAGGTTGTTGGTATTTGGATTGGGATAGCGTTGAACTTATAAAGTGTCCTGGATAGGATAGACATCTTTACTATATTGAGTCTCCCAATCCATGAGCATGGGATATTCCTCCACTTGTGGAGGTCACTTTTCATTTCCTGTAGTAGGGTTTTTTTTTGTTTTTTTTTTGTTTGTTTTGTTTTGTTTTTGTGACATCACTGCCCTAGTGGGAATAGGAAGCCCAGTCTTGCTCCTGGAGAGCTGCTGCTGGATTCGAACTGCCAACCCTGTGGGCCACAGTCCTGCATACAACCACTACGCCACCAGGGCTCAACCCTGTAGTAGGGTTTTATAGTTTTCCTTGTATAGTTCTTTTGTTTTTTTGGTTAGATATATCCCAAGATACTTCAATTTATTCTTGGCTATTGTGAATGGTACAGCTTTCTTAATCTCCTCTTCTGTGCTCTTGTCAGATGTGTAGAGCAGACCAATAGACTTCTGTTTTTTAATCTTGTATCCTGCCACTCTTCCATATTCCTCTATCACTGTTTGTACTCTGGATGTGGAGCTCTTGGGATTTGCAATGTAGAAGATCATGTCATCAGCGAATAATGATAATTTGACCTCCGCCTCTCCCATTTGGATACTTTGGATGTGTTTTCGTTGTCTTATGTTATTTGCTAAGACCTCCAGTACTATATTGAATAGCAGTGGAGATAAGGGGCATCCTTGTCTAGTCCCCTTCTTCAGTGGGATTGATTTAGTCTTTACTCCATTGACTATCATGTTAGCTGTCGGCTTCTCATAGATAGCTTGTATTAACTTGAAGAACTGTCCTTCTATTCCTATCTGTCTGAGCATCTTGATTAGGAAAGGGTGCTGGATATTGTCAAATGCTTTCTCTGCATCTATAGATATTATCATATGGTTCTTATACTTCACCTTATCAATATGATGTATAATATTGATGGATTTATGGATGTTAAACCATCCCTGCATCTCTGGGATGAATCCTACCTGATCCTGGTGGATTATACTTTTTATATATTTTTGTATTCTATTGGCCAATATCTTGTTGAAGATTTTTGCATCTATGTTCATTAGTGATATTGGTCTGTAGTTCTCTACTCCTGTGGGATCCTTTCCTTGTTTGGGCATCAAAGTTACACTAGCTTCATAAAATGACTTGGAGAGTTTTCCATCCTTCTCTATACTCTGGGAAACTTTGTGGAGGATTGGTGCCAACTCCTCCCTGAAAGAAAGCCATCTCTTAATGCATCTGTTCAAGTCAGAAAGCTTTGATCAGTGCCAATGATGTTTCAGAAGGCAGACCTGTTTGAATTACAAGTCTTCCAGATACTAGAATTGTCCTTTATAATTTAAGAGTACAAGTGATGTTAAATTCCTTGTTCCTCTCTTAACAGTTTATGCCATTTGAGATATTCATTAGTGAAGTACCAGGTGCCCTAGAAATCTGTCTCTCATCTACTTAAGCTCAAAGTAAAGGTAGAGCTCAAGGTCATCCTAGGCTTTCAACCACCAAAGGCACCACCACTATGCTGGCCTTGCTGAACCAGTATGCTCTCCTGGCATGTTGTTAGACAGGACATTGGTACAGGTTGTGCTGCTGCTGGATTTGAGCCGCCAAGCCAGTGGGATACAAGTTGTGATCAATCACTGGTTGTACTCTTGCCAGTGGGTCTGTAAGAGGAATTGAGAGGATGAAAAAGAGGAAATTCTTTTCAAAACCAAGCTATGCAAGATCAGGGCTTTCCAGGGGGTGGGTGGAGTAAAAGCAAGGGGAAGAAGGAGATGGTGTAACCAGAACAAGAGAAAATGCCAAGATCAAATGTTATGTGCACACAGTATGAAGTTAATCCAAAACAATAGTATAGCTGCTTGGTCTGGGAAAGTCTAAGAGGTTCCAAGATTTACTAGCAGGTTCTCATTTCCATACATCCTTTCTTCTGGGGTTAGAGAAGCTTTCAGGTCAGTGGAGGGACTGATGACCATAGAAGACCAGGAGCAAAGCTGCAAGACTTAATCCTCAATTTGAGGAGAAAACAATGGGGGAACCAGAAGGCTCAAAGGATTATGCATCAGCAGTGAATGTTGTCACAGCTCAACTTCTCAATTCTGTTCTCCCCATGACACTATGACCCTCCATCCCAATCCTACAGATCCTGGTGACATAGTGCTGACACATTGGGCTGAGATTTGGATGCCAGCACTTCAAAACTCCCATCTTATCCTCAGGAGAAAAACGGGCTCTGCCATAACCAGTTAGCCTCAGAAACTCATGGAGTATTTCTACTCTGTCCTACAGGATGAAGATGGCAACTTGATGGCATTGAGAGAGTAACCAGAAGAACTAAAGACAGGAAACAAAGGTCATCACAACATTTTTTCACAACACCCAAAAGGTCCCCACTGGGCCACAATCCAAGTGGACCACCCACGGATAAATAGGTAGACTATTGTGGTACATTCACAATGAAATACTAGTTGTTGTTTCTTCCCCAAAACTCACTACCACCAAATCAATGATGACTTGTTAGCCCTCTAGAAAAGAAGAGTCTCTGGAGTTTCTGAGAGTATAATGCTTTACTGGAGTAGAAAGGCTTATCTTTGTCCCGTGGAGTGGCTGATAGTTTCAAACCGCCAACCTTGAAGTTATCAGCCTAATGAGTCATCACTATGAGGAATAGTGGTTGTAAATGCTGTTGTTGTTAGTTTGTTGACAAGTTAATTCTTACTCAAAGTGACCCTCTCTATATGCAAGAGAAGAAGACGTCACCCCATCTTCCACCATCCCCACAGTGACTGCTATACTTGAGCTCTTGGTTCAGCCATTATGTCAATCCATCTTGTCAAGGATCTTCCTCTTTTTGTCTGATCTTCTTATTTGCCAAGTATAATGTCCATTCTTAGGAACTGCTCTCTCCTGATTGCATATCTAAAGTCTCAACAGTCTTATTTCCAAGGAGCATCTGGAGTACTTTGTCTAAGACAGATTTCCCTGTTTTCTGTGACATCACCCTGATGCATGCCACAGCATAATTGAACCTGTTTTCTGTGACATCACCCTGATGCATGCCACAACATAATTGAACCTTGAAACACCAGGCCCAGTGAAACAAATTGCTTACAAAACTATAGGTACTGTATGCTTCATAAGATAAGCAAATATATAGAAACCAAAGTGTATTAGTAGCTGCCATGGGTGACAGGGACAAGGGGCTGTATGTTGTTTAAGGATCATTGAGAGGATGTTCTTAGCAGTGGAGGAATTTGACACAGCATGGTGAGACAGCTTGCTGGACTGGAAGGATGTCATCTAAACTCATCTAGTGAGGGGAAGACTCCAGTAAGCACTGTTCCATTTTGCTTAACATCCTGGCACCCAGGGTGAGTCCTCCCTGGTCTCCTGCCCTCCCCCTTTTTATAGTCAGAGCTCTGCAAGGATTGTGGGACATAACTGGGGAACAGGCAGAACATCTAGAGACTGTTCTGCAGGTTTGACTGGCATCACGTTCCTCACATCAGAGGGGAAGGTTTTCAATGGAATGAAAACGGCTTTAATCACAGGCACTGAGCTGCAAGAAGCAGCACAAGTTCAAGGTGATGAAGACGCTCTTGTTCGACATCTGAATTTCCATCTCACTTAGATTAATGCGTCGTTTAATTGCTTCTTGCCCTGATTGAAGTACCAGAGAGGAGCACTTGTGTGTCTTTGATCTCACGTTCTCACAAGCGAAGCCAAGGTCGGGTGCTGGGCTAAGCGGGTGCATGGGCAAAGACACAGCATCTGAGGAGAACCTGGCCAGGCACCAACTCGAGGCCAGGATCGCTTGCAGCTCTAATCAGAGCAGGGCACCATGGAGTTTTATCCAAGCACTGGGCATCCAGAAAGGAGTGTGAAAGAACTGATTAAGGTATGACCCTACATCTGGGGTCTTGGAGCTCAGGTTGACTCCTCTTCTGACAATGCTGTTCATAAGATCTCACATGGTTCATATGGTTCATTCAGTAGTTCTCACGCCTTTTCGCCCCAGGAGTCACTATGTCTTTTCAAAGGAACCTGGAGCACACACTCTCTCACCCCTTGGCACTTGTGACCACTCGCTGCTTTGAGCCCCTGTCCCTGCTCAGCCTCCCTTTGGTCATGGATGTTCCCCTTTTTCACTGCTCATCTTGGAAAGCCCCATCATGTGGATTTTCTGGGAAGATTGGAGGAGGAAGCAGGCAGGAAGCATCATCCTCTTTGTCCCCAGGGAGTGTATGCCGAACCGAAGTGTCACTCAGGGTCCATTTCAGAGCAAACCCTCTGGATCTGAAGCTTAGGCAAGAAGGTCCTCGGAAGTTCTTTGGCCATTGCTCCTAGCAGGAATCCCTCCCTGAGCAGCCAGCTGTTCCCCTTGGGCCAACAGAAAAGGCTGCCTCGAGGAGCTGTTTTCAGCCTCTTCCTTTCATAGCCCAGGTCTCTCCTCTTGTGAACACTTTTACATCCACCTCCCTTTTATATTGTGTCGATATGTTAAGCTCTTTCCATTCTTGTTCTACCCCACTGGGGCCTTGTGAGCATGTGGTGAGGCACAGAGGAGGGCAGGTACGGGGATAAGTGGGAGGCAAGCGGAGTTAATATCATGCATTACCATATTGTTCTCTCTCTGTCTCTCTCTCTCTCTCTCTCACACACACACACACACAACCCTCTTGTAAGAATACACTGATTGCTTTTCGGGCCCAATATATAATCCAGGATAGTCTCCCATTGCACCTGCCCTAAACCCTGGTATTTCCAGCCATCTCATATGCATGCTACAACTGTAAATAAACAAGAGGAGCTGGGCAGCAAAAAAGAGGAAGATTGTTGATGAGACAGATTGATTCGGTGGCTACACTAATGAACTCAAGCATATTGTGAGGACAGCACAGGACAGGGCAGGGTTCCGTTCTGTTGTACACAGGCTTTTTATGGGTTGGAACAAACTCAATGGCACTTAACAAAGACAACAACAACAGGAAGGAGTTAATTCATCTGAATGGTGGTGTTGTCAAGGAAGACTGAGTCTACCATAAACTGTCAGAGGAATAAACAAGTCTGTCTTGGAAAGGTGCACCCAGAATGCTCCTTAGAAGCAAGGAGAACAAGACCTGATCTCTGCCACATGCTATCAGGAGCAGGCAAGCTCTGAAAATGAACATCATCCTTGGTAAAGCAGGGGATCTGAGAAAAATAGGATGACCCTTAAAGAGATACATTGGGGGGCTGAGCCCCAGTGGCGTAGTGGTTGTGTGTGGAACTGCAACACTGGGTTGGCAGTTTAAATCCAGCAGCAACTCTCCAGGAGCAAGGCTGGGTCTCCTATTCCCACCAAAGGGCAATGATGGCCCCCTCAAAAAAAGAGATACATTGGTTGACACAATGGTTCCAACAATGGTTTCAACAATGGGTTCATACATACCAAGGAGAGCAAAGACGGTGGGAGACCTGGCAGTGTTTCACTGTTTTGTATACATAGGCCCTCTGAGTTGTAACTAACCCAATAGCACTAAATAGCAATAGTTTCCCATAAGTTCAAAGGATTGAAGTGTAGACATACACCTGGGGATCATTATTTAGCTGGCCACACTGCCGATAAATCTATTGATCTCCTTCCTGGTGCTCAGTGACCCTTGGAAGAATGGGAAGTGGATGGAGAAGAGACCTTCCCATGAGGGTAAGGCCATGCCTACTGTATAGGTGGTTAGGTTCTGGAGGCTCCTGGGAGCTCCCTCTGTCTGGGCTTTATGAAATGGCTGTAATAACACTTGTTTGAAGAGGGCTGGGGAGCCTCTGCTCAAGATGAAATGGCAGGCTGTTTGGGATTGCAGATAGCTGCTCTGAGCCTCCAAGATCCCATAAAATGGAAGTCTTGCTGAGCCGAGACAAGGAAATTATTGTCCTAGTGAGGAAAAGAATTCAGAGCAAGAAAGAGGAGAGAGCGTGCACGTGCATCAACCGATAACTAGATGGGGTGTCCTGTTTGCTATTGTGTGAAGTGGATCAGCCCCTCCCACTTGCCACCTTGAATGGCAGTCATTATTACGGATTGGGTGCAAGTGCCTAGGTTAAAAAGGTTCCTAAACATTCATCCAGATTTTCTGCAGACATGTCTGAATATGGATGCCTTTCCATCACTCTCTGTTATAAGATCTTTTATCTGAAGCTGGTTTCATCCATATTGTCCAGAGAGTCTGTTTTGCTTGAGATCTTGAAGATGTGATAGTTACATGATCTGTTGTCAATTTGAAACCTAAAAGTGATGGGGTGGAGGTTAGCCTGTCAATCAGATCTCAGCTTGATGGTCTATAATGGTGGGGCTAAGCAGATAAATAGCTTGCTGGAGGCAGGACACACTCGCACTCCCCGTGAGACATTCCTACCGATAAGATACATGGAGCCACACTAGAGCCCTGGAGCTGAAGAAGTTATATGGAAACCCCTGCCAGCACTAAGATGCTTCCACTGCCTCTGGATTCACAAGGCTTTCCACACACTGGCCTGTGATCTTCTGACATTCAGCATCATTGCATGTGTTGTGTGAGTCTAAAGAGGAATTCATAGATTGGTATTGGCCATATGGGCTAATATCAGATTTATGCACATGACCTGGATGGGGCTGGGATGTTTTCTCATTATGCAATTTCTCTTCTATATAAACTCTTATACACATATGAGAGTCTATGAGTTTTGTTTCTCTAGTCTACCCAAAATAACACAGGAAACAATATAACATGAGGGTGAAGCCAAGATCTGAAGCTCAACATGGACTCACTAGAGCAAAAAGCTCTGGGTATCAGAACACATTTGGCTTGGATTGACATAGGGAGCTGAGCACCACTGCCCTTCACAAGTCACTCTATTAGGTCAGAGCCCATAAGTCTGATATTAGACCATAAATCCCTGTTCAAATTCATGTAGCCACACACAATGATGCAGAATGCAGGAAGGTGCAAAGTTTTGCGCATTCAATGGTGGCAGAAACAGCTCAGCGCTGGTGCATGTCTCCACATTGCTTCTCCAGTTATCTGGATGTGGATCTTCAATAGGAAGGTGAAACAGGGAGAGAGAGAAAGTTCCCAAATTCTCCTCATGAGGTCATACCCCCAAAGGGGCATCATCAGGCTGTGACCTGATTGACAGGATAAGCCCATCCTTTCACTCACAATACCTTCAAGTTGCCAAGAGACTATGTATCTGTCACAGCCACATCCCTGCTTTACACAGGTACAGGTTAGTTAAATTGGGCTAGAGCTGATGGGCTTCAAGTAAGGGGTTAAAAGATGATGGAAAGTTTCTCATTGTAGTTGCAGGAATAGACCTATTGCTCTTTGTCTTCTGGAAACATGAAGTATAAAGTAGCATGAGCAGGTAAGTTAGGACCTCAAAAGAGCCCTGGCTCCACCCTACAAGCTTGCTCCTTAGAAGTGGGCTACTAACTGCAAGGTTGGCATTTCAAATCCACTAAATGCCCTTCAAGGAAAAGACAAGCTATCTTTCCCTGAAAATATGTACTCTCTCAGAAACTCTATATGGGGTTGCTAAATACCAGACTCAATTTGAGAGCAGTGGTCTGGCTTGGGGTTATGTCCCTTTGGGGATAGAGGTATTCGTGTTTTTGCTCTGTTATCAACCAAAAGATTGATTGTCCACGCCCACTCAGAGGTACCTTGGAAGAAGAACGTCATGGCTTACTTCTGAAAGAGGATGCTTGGATTGAAAACCCAAGGGAGCACAGTTTTACTCTGACCTGCGCAGTGTTGCCATGTGCAGGAGTGACTGGACAACAGCTGGTGTGCCGCCTCCAAGACTGAAGGCGGGTTAGGGAAAAGTTTCCCTGGAATCGAAGTCTAGCTGATAGCATAGTGGCTCAAGTACTCAGCTGCTAAACTGAAACTTAGCCGGTTGAAACCACCCACTGCGGGAGAAAGATGAGGCCATCCGCATCTGTAAACACCCTACTGAGCAGCTCTCCTCTGCCCTGGAGGGTCGCTATGAGTTTAAGGGAGACAGGAGTGATGGCTCTAATTTGTCTTTGCATTAAGCTTGAATGACAAGTGTAGCCCAATGCCCAACCCAACCGTGAACCGCTCACCCTTCCAGGTCTTGGACAAAGTGAGGAAGGATCTTTGCGTGGGTTGACTTCTTCCCTCTTAATCTACTCACCACCGCCTGATTCTCAAGGGTCTTTATTCTGGAGCACCATGGTCATCCGGCCAATGAAGGCATGAAGAACCCAGAAAGAGACGATGACTCTTGTGTCACGTGTCAGAATGGCTCTCCTTCCTCCAGAAGAAGGCAGAGACCGTCATCACCGTTGCCACTGAACAGCACCCAACACGACATGCCCCACACCTAGAGGTGAGTAGTGTGTCTCTCCTCACTCTTCTCCAGTCTGGTGAGTCTGAAGCAGCAGTCTCAGGAGAATTCTCATTTCATACAGGGCTCCATGCCAGAGAGTGATGCAAGGATGCTGTCAGTTCCCCCAGTGGTAGCAAGTTCATCAGCAAGAGGTTAAGAGCCGGGAGTTCCCTCATGGAGGTAAATTCCTATATTCAAGTGCAGTGAGAAGGGGTGGGTGAGGTTTTGAGAGGAGCTGTGAAAGGAAGGGCAAGGTTGTTGTTTGCTGTTGTGGTAGTTACGGAATCTAGTGTCACCTTGAGATTATGAAGTGTGAAAGAGTGGAATTGATGACCTCATTTGGAGACACTATGGTGGTAAATAGTTCACAGGAGGTGGGACACAGATAAACCCTTTGCTTGGTCTCTCTGTGAGTCACTCTTGCTGACAAGCCACATGGAGACACAGTGATGAATCCAGAGCCTGGGAGCTGGAGGAGTCACACAGAGACCCACACCAATGATGAGATCCCTTACCACCACTGGATCTATAAGACTTTCCACCCACTGGCCTCTGATTTTCCTGCATGCAGCATTACTGCATGGCTGCATGAGTCTAAAGAGGAATTCATGGACTAGTATTGGACATATGGGTTAATGTCAGACTTATGGATTTTATCTGAATTGGGCTGGGATGTTTTCATAATATGCAATTACTCTTTGATATAAAGGTCTCTCTTACATGTAGATGAGTGTCCTGGATTTGTTTATCTGGCCAACCCAGACTAACACAGCTGTGGAATCATTTCCCACTGCTGGTGACCTTGTCAGTGGCAGAGTAGACCCCCTTCTTTGGGTTTTCATAAATGTCATCTGAATGGAAGCTAATTGCCATATCTTTTCCTCCAGGGCACTGCCTGGTGAATTCCAGCAGACAGTGTTTAGCAGGCAACCTAATTCAGACTGTGCCACCCATGGAACCTCAAGAGAATGAAAGTCAAAGAGAAGAGGGAGAGACTAGAAAGAAAAAAGGGGGAAGGAAAACGAAGGGAGGAAATTCAGCAGAGGGGAAGAAGGGAGAGACGGGAAGATGGCATGGAAGATGACCAAAGAGAAGCCCTATGGAGAGGGGGAAGAGAGGAGAGGGGAAAGGTGTGGAGAGCCAAGGAGAATTAGAAGGGAAGGGAAGGAGTGAGGAGAGAAAAGGAAAGCTTTCTCATTCATCTATACCCCCATAGTTTATCATAAGGCCAATGGGCTATTATGGCTACGTAGCCTTTGGAGTCCTTGATGGCCTCACAGTTTGGGTGTCCTTCACTGGGATGATTTGTTTTGGTCTTTGTCTTCTTCTTATCTGATCTAAGACAAAGAGACGTCTTCTTATCTGATCTAAGACAAAGAGACGTCTTCAAAAATAAAAGTTGATATGCCCTCTGGGAGGAGTTTAGGCAGAAGTTTCCAATTAGACATGTGACCCTCATGTTCTACTCATGACATCTCTGAGTCCCCTCTGGGAGTTACCAGTGGTACTTCTTGCTAGTCTTCTCTTTATTAGGGGTGTGAGGCTTAATGGCTGGTCTAGTGTTTCCAAGTTAGACTTCTTGACACCCTTCCCAGATCCCTTCCACTTTGCTTTCCTTTTCTTTAGACAGAGCGAGAATGGAGAGAGGAAAAGAGGATGCTTCTCCTTGCTGAGGCCATGAGTCATTCCAAGGCTTCCAGCCAAAGAATAGACAGGCCTAGAAAGTGGAACCGTCACACCGATGAAGATCAAGGTTTACAGCCTTCAACATGGATTATAGCTGAATGTAAAGAAAATCCAAATCCTTACAACTGGGCCAATAGGTAACATCATGATAAATGGAGAAAAGATTCAACCTTGTCAAGGGTTTCGTCTTGCTTGGATCCACAATCAATTCTCAGACAAACAGCAGTCGAGAGATCAGACGACACATTGCATCGGGTCAGTCTGCTGTGCAAGGCCTCTTTTAATGTTAAAAAGCAAGCATGTTACTTTGAGGACGATGGTGCGCCTGACCCACCCCAAGGTTTTCCAATTGCCTCACATGCATGCGAAAGTTGGGCATTGACTACAGAAGACAAAAGAATTATCGATGCTCTTGCACTATGGCGCTGGTGAAGAATGCTGAATGTGCCAGGCATTGCCAAAAGAACAAACAAATCTGTCTTTACAGAGATACAGCCAGAATTCTCTTGAGAGGGAAGGAAGGGGAGACTTCCTCTCCCAGACTTTGTTGTCCGGAGAGGCCAGCCCCTGGAAAAGGAGACCACACTTAGTACAGTAGAGGGGGAGCGGAAAAAGGCAGGCCCTTCACAAGAGGGATTAACACGGTGGCTGCGACAATGGGTATCCTCACCACCATGTAGCGATGATTGTGAAGCTAGGCCAGGATTGCCCCTGTTTCATTCTGTTTTACATGAGAACTCTGTGAGATGGACGTGATGGGATGGTAAATCACAAGAACAGCAACAACATTGGGAATTATGCACACCTTAGAAGAATCAATCATTTGAGATCAAAAGGGTAGAATTTACCTAAGGGCGCCATTCAGGAGGGTCAGAACAGAAAGAAACATGGAAATTAAAAACACAGAGATGAAGCAGGATATTTCATAGAACACAAGCAATGGCATGGGGCAAAAAGGGGTAGGAACCATAGAAGGGAAAACCGAGCTACTCTGTCCATCTTCATGCAATTTCCAACAAAGAGTGAAAACAAAGCAAAACAAAGCACTGACTGTTTACAAGCCCTGCTGTTGAAAAACAAACACAGCTGGAAACCGGATGGAGCACTTCACAGCAGAAGAGAACCCCCCACATGTCCTGAATGTTCTAGAAGGTCGACCCAGGAGCATATTTCTGATTTCTACAATTGATGTCTAAGACTGTCCCACGATGGCTGTGGCCACAATGGTCAGATAAGAAAATGAGTTCAGGCTAGCTGTAAAAGTGGTGGTGTTGTAGGACCAGTTTCTCGTTAGATGGCTTTGTTTGTTTGACAGGCGTGCTTTACAAATGAAAAGTATCTTCTTGGAGCTGAGTTTCCTCACTCTCCCTTTCCATGTAGGAATTCACCTTAGCCTTCTGCATGAAGCCCTTTATGAAATGGGAAGCCTTTAGAGAAGGTGATTGTAGCGTATCCAGTTCATCAGCCTTCTGTGAATCATCTAGAAAATAGGAGGGAGAAGTGATGCACTGCTGGCCTGTGGATGTTGCGTTAAACGCACTGGGCCAGGTTCCACTGGTTTCTGCCCAGTGGAAGCTATGAGACCCTGCCTGTGGCTTCTTCTAGAGAGAGGACAAGTTTTAATGTGAAACCAAGAGCCACCTTTGAGGGTTCTTGGTGCTCCAGTAGAAGGTGTCATTTTGATGGTTTTTCGTGAGATGAATAATTCAGAAGGAGGAACTTATGACCCAAATATCATCCAAACAAATCATTCTTTTGCACTCTTCCTTGCATCCAACCTTGCCTTCCCCCTTTTTGGTGCGGCACTTCTTTATAAGTCTCCTATTCTCCCCCTCCAGTTCTCAGTGGACATTAGCCTTCATGACAAGCTCTGTGATGGTGTCATCTGCAAACGACTGCCCGTGAGATAGTCTGACACAACTGGATCCTCTTTCCACCATCCCTTCCACTCTCATGATCAGTTGGAAGCGGTCCAATGTCAATAGTCAAGCGCTGGATGACAAACTGAAAGATCGGAGCTTCAGATTCATCCAGCGAGCCCTCAGAAGACAGGTGGTGTTGATCTGCATCAAGCAAGTCATGGCCTTGAAGCAGTGCTGCATTGCACCTGCGCAGTCATCCTGAGGCAGAATGAACTCAAGGACAACTCACAAGAAGGTGTCCATGTTTATCACCCTGGGGTGCAGAGCTTCTATGACCAACCTTTTCTGAAATTCTCGAGGCTCACTTCTTCCTCCCAATGACCAATAGGAGACCTGCAGTGTGAGCCCAGAATCCATCTCTTCAACCTCATCCTTTCTTCTTTACAGCTTCGGACCACTTGGTCTGATTTCTTCTCTTCCTTTGTCAGGCCTCCGGGTTCTGTGTTAATCCAAGTAGTGGCAGATTCTGGGAGCTTATTAGAAATACAGATTCTCAAGTTCTGATCTTGATGCTCTGGATCAGAATCGTTTGGCCTAGGCACATGCATTTTGACAAACGTACCAGGTAGGTTTGTGCATGCGGATTGGCACAGTGGCTGGATGAGTTTGCAGAGGGGTGGTCTGGCATAGTGGCTGCAAACAAGCACAGCAACCATTCTGGGATGGCGCAGGATTAGACAAAATTTTGCACATGGGGTTGCTATGTGTCAGAATCAACTCAGTGGCACCCCACAACAACGATGTTTGACAGGAGTCCCAGAGAGGTGCACATAATTAAAGGCTAGAGCCCACCCAGTGGTACCTTGGGGGAAAGCTTTGGCGACCTACTTCCAGAAGATTAGCCGATGAGAAACCTTGGGACCACAATGGTTCTGTGGACTCCTGATCATGGGGATGGCACAGGACTTGGCCATATTTTCTATCCAGTGGGCTGCAAGACTCAGAGATGAAATCCATGGCAATGGACAACAACAAAAATATGAATAGAATTGCTCCCGTGGGTTTCTGCGACTCTAACTCATCACCGACTCTATTTTCTTGAAAGTTCCTCTGTTACCTGTGGGTATCTGAGATGTCTTCAAACCTCTGCCTCCAATGGGGTGCCCATGGGTGTTGTCCATAGCTAACACTCTTGGCTGATAACCAAAAAGTTGGGAGCTGAAGTGTACCCAGAGATGCATTGGAAGGAAGCTGAGTGGTCCATCTACTTCTGGAGGTGGGTTGGGATCAGTCACTGAAGACTCAGTAAAGCTCAGTTCTGTTCCTACACACATGAGAATCAACTCCATGGCAACTTGGTGTAGGCTTGGTATCTCTCGTGCCCAGGCAATGTCTGGCTCATGTTAGGTGTTCAGCAAACAAATGAATCAATAAAGTGTGACTGCATGGGTGTCTGGTGGTGACAGGGGCACTCAGCATGGGGATGTGTACCCTCCCACTTGCCTATACGAGACTCAGAATTCTGAATGCTCCTTCTGATGCTTCTTTATCCTGCTCCATACCCCCAGTCTGGCATGAGGCAACTAATTGAGACCTCAATCAATATTAATTATATGAATAAATGGATTTCAGAGGGTCCACTGGTAGCACCTTTCTATTGCTTTTAGGTAAAGTAACAAGACTTGACAAGCTTTGTGTTAACACAGGCGTTCTGACCGTTTTTTTTGTCTTTGTTTTTAAGAAAAAATATATTCAGAGAGAAAATAACACAAGGAACTTGGAATCAGGACTGCCTCCTATACTTCAGGCTGGGACTGTCACTTTAAAGGTGACCTTTTCTGTCTTGAGCCTCACCTGTCCTTACCCCCACAGTAGCTTGTCCAGCTTTACGTACATTTGCACATCCTGCCTTAATTTGATTAGCGACAGATGCTATTATCTGAGGAAGTCTAAATTGCTTCTTCCTGTGCTAATGAACTACTGTACCAAGTGCGTGGGGATTTGAGAACAAGATAGATTTATTAATGAGTGCCTAATTAAAGGGAGAGCTACAGAGTTCTGGGGGGAAGGGTACAGGGAGGGGATGTTTCTATTTCTTATCAAGATTGACACTTTTTATGATAAAATGAAAATGTTTTAAATCTCATTTGAGTTTTTAAAATGTCACAATGTCGGGACAGATTCTAAGTTTCCATTTGATGAGGTGTGATAGAATGTAGACTCCTGGGAGAAGGTGGGTCCTGGGTACTATCATCTGACTGTCTAACCCCACAGTGCTCCGACCACCAGCCCTGCTCCTAACGAGGAGATCTGTGTCTGCTGTTTTGGAAAGTTCACGATGTGTGGTGATGAAAAGCAGCTATTTATGGCTTCCTGCCTTCACCACTTTACACAACAACCTCAGGTACACAATACACCAGGGAACACCCTGAGGATAGACCTAAGATGATACACAATTTCACGTTGTTGGTAATAACACATTGATCTGCACATGGAAACACAGGCAGCCAAGCAAGATGAACATGTGTGAGTAGTGGTAAGGGATTATGTTAAAGAGCACAGATATTTCTAGCCAGGTGATACTTTGACATCCATATTTCTATGTGCTAGAAACACGCCCATGCTTATAAGGTGACAAAGACACGTGGTTTTCCTAGCCATAAGCAAATATCGAGAGGAGAGGTGTTACTGAGCCTGGAGGCTTAGGACCATAGTCATGGGAAAAATCAAAGACCATTGGCATAGCATGGTTTAAAATGGATTGTAGTACAAGCGACTTCTGTGAAGAGCAACTGATGTCTTCAATGATTGTGAGTGTCCATCTGTGGCGCTAACACTTTTGATCTCTCTCCATCTGGAACAAGGAAGAGAGAAAGAAGGAAATTAAATACACGTGATAGCTATTAGTCAAAAGGAATAATGGACCAGATGAACTTCAGTGTATACCACTCTGATACCAGAAGAACTAGATGGTGCCCAACAATCATTGCTGACCACTCTGAAAGAGTTCAGAATAGAAAAGGGCTGGGATAGAGTGGGTGGAAGATGTGGAACAAAACTCAAAATCATACCCCAAACCAGGCTAATTAGTCAGATAAAGACCAGTAAAAGCCCTGACACCATGTTTCTTCGCCACTCTTCAGCTCTGGAAACTGATCTCACTCCTCATGGCTCAGTTTTCAGCCAAATAAGAGCTAGGTCTCTCTGGGAACCCTAGCTCCAGGGAGGCATGCACTCCTTGGACTAATCACCATTGAAAATCTAAAGGGCAGCCTTTTCCCAGGGACTATGTTCAGAAAGCAGCCAGGAGATGAAAGGTGGAGAGATGGAAACAGGTAAAGCCAGGAGGAAGTGGGGTGAGTGATATTACAGCGCGAGGTTTTTAATGAACAATATGGAGCAGCATGAGTAGGAATGTTGAATGGAAGACCGAGATTGTGCTCTGTAAACCTTCATTCAATTCATAATAGCATGTTTTTAAAAATGTACTCGACAATTGACTCTCCACTCACCCATCAGCACTCTACAGTTTAAGAACATCAAGTGGGCTGAGATTACAGGCTCTTTGTCATCAGTAGCTGTGTTTCCAAGAAGCCTTGGTAATACAATAGTTGAGAGTTTAGATGTGAACTCAATGGTCAGCTTTTTAAAACTACCAGCTGCTGTGTGGGAGAAATATTTACAGTTTTAGAAACGCTTTGGGAAAGTTCTACTCTGCCCTACAAGGTCAATATTAATCATAATAAGCTTGCCGGCAGTGGAGTCGGGTTGGGACCGAGCTCTGGGGGCACAGTAGTTATGAGTTTTGCTACAGCCCTCAAGATCAGCAGTGTGAAACCGTCAGATGTTCCTCAGAAGAAAGATGGGGCTTTCTACTCCCATAAAAGATCTGCATCTTCAGAAAATCACAGGGACAGTTCTACCCTGTCCTACAGGGTGGTCCTGAGTCAGCATTGACTTGCAGGCAACCCATGTGGTTATTCAGGAGCTGTTTGAACAAGGCCTGGTAGCCCAAAGTTTAAGCTCCAACCAAAAGGTCTGTGATTCAAACCTACCAGCCACTCCTCAGGGGAAAGGACCTGGCTATTTGTTCTCCCAAAGGATTATAACCTAGGAAACATTTTCCAGAAGTTCTGTCCTCCCAAAGGGTCAATGTGATTTGGATTTGACTCAAAGGGCATGACGGCAGCTATGCTTAGGACACACCTGGGTGCCACAAATGGGCAAGTGTTCAGCTACTAACCAAAAGGTGGGTGAGTTGAATTGTCCCAGAAGTGCTTCAGAAGAAGAACTGAGATACTTTCCTTCTGAAAAAAAAAAAAAAAAACAGGCTTTGAAAATCGCGGGGAGCGCAGTTTATGCTGACACACGTGGGATTGCCTTGAGCCAGAATGGACACCACAGCAATTGGTTTAAGGGCATTTCTACACTTGCTGCTGAAACAGAAGGTCCCTGGACAGCCCCCCCAGGGTGGTCGTATGGATCCAATTACTTGTCTTCTGAACAATCGCCCTGGGGATCTCATGAATCCCATTACATGCCTCTTGGGAAGTCCATCATGCTGATCATATGGACCACT
Source organism: Nesogale talazaci (assembly GCA_004026705.1). Classification (NCBI taxonomy): domain Eukaryota; kingdom Metazoa; phylum Chordata; class Mammalia; order Afrosoricida; family Tenrecidae; genus Nesogale; species Nesogale talazaci. Next base: position 43,025 of record PVJH01010879.1, read on the forward strand.
AAGTTGTCTACTATGGAGCACACCATGGGGATCCCATGCATCCAATGACCTATCTTCTGTTACAATGGAGGGAAGGCTATTTTTTCAGCCATTTTCAATGGTGACCCACTAACACAGTTGTGACCCCACCAATGTCACTAGAGGTTACTCCAGACCTAAGTGTGGTACATGGGAGAAACACAGCAAAAAAGATCCAACAGAATGCATAGAGACATGACTGGGAATGCAGCTGGAAAAAAAGAAGAATTCCTCAATACATGTAATTTGTCAAAGCCATTCTCTAAAGGACTGCTTACTGAAGGGTTGCTGCTGGAACCCACCAGCAGCACCTGTAGAGGACAAAGATGCTGGACAATCTGTGTCCATGGAGACTAATATCCTTGAAAATCCTATGATGTACTTCACTGTTGTCCCACAAAGTTGTTATTATTTGAAATTCACTCAATGGCAATGGGTCCTTCTGGGACAGTGATTCTCAACCTGTGAGTCTCGGCCCCTTTGGGGGTCAAGTGACCCTTTAACAAGGACTGCCTAAGACCATCAGAAAGCACATAAATATTTCACAATATATAATTAAATATTGTTTGGTGATTAACCACTCTGCTTAATTGTGTTTAATTTGTGACAATGAAAATACTTCCTGCATAGCAGATATCTACATGACGATTCATAACAGTCACAAAATTAGAGGTACAAAGTCGCAACAAAAATCATTTTATGGTTGGGGGTCACCACAACATGAGGCATGAGGCCGCTTGACAACCACTGCTCTAGGAGGTGTAGAATCCTAAGAAGCTCAACCTCAGTAAAAAGGAGATTTGCATTCTCTTTGTGCCCCTCCTCATACGGCGGACAAGGAGATTGAGAGGGAAGAAAAGCTCCTTTTTTACTTTTGTCCTCCAAAGACACTCCTGCCAGTGATTTATTCACTTGCAGAGGCTCTGGAGTTAAATGTCCCTGGAAATGCTACTTTATTTCATGAAGGCGCATGCAAGAATTTATCGAATGTTGTGACTTGGGTTACAATTTTTTAACAGGCCTAGAGAGCAGAAGAGACATGTTTTCTAGCTGTATATATCAGAAATAATCATATCCATTTATATAACGAATAGTAGCTATTCCTTGAGATTTCCCCAGTTGGTCCACAATGTCTTCTTTTATAAAATAAATAGAGGTGCACAGTGAAATCATTAGTTCCTTCATGCAAAACTGGTGCAGGTTGAAAATTGGTCTCCCCTTCGCAAAAAATCATGGCTGCCTTTTTGTGTTGCCATCTCACAAAGTTACACAGCCTGCAGGTGTTATATTTCTGCTGGGCTTGCTAAATTCCCAATATCAAACTCAGTCTACAGGAGGCAGATGATTGGGAAGAGCGGGATAGGGACCAACCTGGATAGAGGGTTGTTCCCAGTATTCCATATCAAAGTTTGAAGGGCTGTGACTATCTGAATACCAGGACAGAGCAGTGTCCATTTGAGATGGCAAGTGAGTGAATGTGTGTGGCTTGATCAACAGACTTGGTTCGGGGGACAGTCTCCCTCCTGGGAGTTTGGATTCAACTAAAGGACCCAACCCAACTTCAGGCTTCAGTCATTGCAGTCTTGGTCTGGAGTTGCTATCAAAAAGGTACAGGAAGGCAGACTGGGAGGGAGCCAGCATCTGAGTAGATGGAAGATTCTGGAAGCCTAGGCTGGTTGAAAGTGCACCTGGCCGAAAGACAACCACAAAGTTGGGATCGAGAGTGAATTGAAAGGTAGTGTCTGAAAGTTGAAGGGGGAGAGGAAATGGGACAGGTGTACACTAGCCAATGTTCTGAGCAAGGATCAGGAGGGATTAACTTATAGGAGAGGCAATGACAAAATCCTTAGAGGGAGAACAAAGCGGGGAGTGTGAAAACCCTGCTTAATACATAGGGAGTAGGGTGAGGAAAGAGGTCCTAAAGGGTCAGCCCTTAGAAGTCATCATAACAGGCCCACCACAAACACACTGCTATTGAGTTGATTTGCCTCAAAGTGACCTCATAGGGCAGAGGGGAATGGCTCCCAGGGTTTCTGATTCTGGACACCTTTCTGGAAGCTGACTGCCTCATCTGTCTCCTACATCCTTATCACATGGCACAGATATTAATTACCAGACCCTACACTTCTTGAGAGTTATTTCTGATCTTTGTGACAGCTGTGGCAGATGGTATTTTCACCCCAATCTCTCCAATTGAAAAATCCAGGGCAGAGGGTAGCAAGCAATGTGACCCCAGACCAGGGAGTTCATAGTAATGCCAGCTAGGTGCTCAAAGGCTGTTTTCAAAGTAGGTATATCAAATTCATTCAGGGACATATCAAAAGATGTGCATGGTGATCTGCTTCTTTGCAGTTTTTAAAACAACTACCTTGTAAACATCAAAAAAAGAAACAGAGCAGTTTAAAAAAGGGAGACAGTGGGTGGTGAAAGATATGAAAATAATAATAATTTATAATTTATCAAGGGTTCATGAGGGTGGGAGGGTGGGGAAAGGAAAGGTCAAAAATGAGGAGCTGATACCATGGACTCCAGTAGAAAGGAAATGTTTTGAAAAGGATAATGGCAATATATGCACGAATGTGCTTGACACAATGGATGTATGGATTGCTATAAGAACTGTAAGAGACCCCAATAAAGTGACTTATTCAAATTTTTAAAGATGGAGCAGTTCTGCTGTGCTTCCATGAGGTCACCATGCAACAGGATTGATGACAATAGGTGTGGTTGGTGATTATCGCAAGATCTTAGCGCTTACTGAAGCTGTAGCTGGTATTTGAACCAAAGCCAGTGGCATCCAGAGCTCATTGTTCCCTATCCCATATGATGTCTGTCATCAAAAAGAGGGTGGCCTTGCTCTTGAAATGAAAGAAGTCCATCAGACTGGCGATCAGTTCTGACTATGTGGCATAAGCATCCATGGAGAAGACTATTGGAGGAGGCATAACCCTAAGGGTCCCCTGAAGATCAGGCTGAAACCTTGATAACCAGACTCCACCAAAATGTGGGGATAGCATTTGACTTCAGAGGTCACTTGTTTGCCCTCAAGTCAGGCTTCTATTAGCTCAAGGACTGGATGGAGTCAGCCAGAGGGTTTCAGGTCTTCTGTGAGAGTTTGGAAGGCTCAGGGACTGATGGTTTTCATGACTGTCATTCGAAGAGAAGGAACCCTGCTGGGGCACACAGGTACGAGCTGGACACCTGTAACAGAAAGGTAGCACTCATCCAATGGCTCTCCAAGACAAAGACCTGGCAGTCCACTCCCAAAAACTCTATGGTACAGGTCTGATCTGTCACGATGAGTGGCATCATCAACAGTTGGAATCAGCCCCACAGCACCTAAGAACAGCAACAGCAACAATACTCAGGAGAGGAAGCCGGGATGATTCGATGTTTGAATTGTCACCTTACAGGCGAGAGTAAAACAAATACCAAACTCACTGCCATGGAATTGATTCCCTCTGACAGTAACCTTATAGGACAGGGTAGAACTGCCCCTGTGGGTGTCTGAGGCTGTCTGCTCTCTCCCATGGGGGAATGGCAAGTTCCAAGTGCTGACCTTGCCGGTAGCAGCAGCTCAGTGCATGGCCCACTAGATCACCAGAACTATATGTGAGCTACCTAGGTTCAATTTCTGGCCAATACACCTCATGCACAGTTACCGCTTGCCCGTCCATGCACGTTGCTGCCATGCTCAATGGCTGTCAGAGGTGATTTCAGACTAAGAGAGAGTAGGAAGAAAAGCCTGGCAATCTGCTTCTGGCAATCGGCCAATGATCCTATCAGTCTGATCTCATTGGCTTGACTAGTGTGCAGGAGACAGATGGCCCATGTGAGTTGACAAGCCACAGCACCGGACTCCTGGAGTGGAGTGACCTGCTAAGGGACAACAGAAACACTTGGTTCAACTGGAAGAACAATTTCCTGCCAAGATCAGCAGCCATCTCTACACTTGCCTTTGAAGTTCACCCTTTGTGATTCTGAGATGACTATGGGGTGGTTTTGCCTGATATGTAAACATGTAGAGCTTACTGGCTGGGAATCCAAACATCCGTGTGGTAGTTACCTAATCTGGGGTCAACTTGAGAATATGAAGAGTGAAGGGGTGGAGTCTAAACTGTTGATGAGGTTGCAGCTTAATGACCTCATTTGGAGGCATGAAGAACATAAATAGCTCACTGGAGGTCAGATACACTCACTCCCTTTGAGACATTCCTGATGACAAGTCAGATGAAGCTATGCTGACCCAACCAGAGCCCTGGACCTGGAGGAACCACGTGGAGACTCACGACAGCCCTGAGATGTTTTCACGACCACTGGATCCACAAGACTTTCCACCCACTGGCCAGTGATCTTCCTGCATTCGGCATCATCGCGTGTGCTGCAGGAGTCTAGAGGACTTCATGGACTAGTGTCCACATATGAGGTGATAGCGGACCTCTGGACTTGATCTGGACTGGCTGCGATGTTTTCTGAATATATAATTGCTCTTTGATGTAAAGTTCTCTCTTACCCGTGAGTGTCCAAGAATTTGTTTCTCTAGCCTGCCCAGATGAACACAATCTGTGTCACCTTTCTTTTCCCATGGAGCGACTGCTGGATTCAACCCACAGGCAGCGGCTCGGTGCATAATCCCCTACACCACCAGGGCTCTTAAAGCCTAGGGAGCGCTCTACAAATGCATCACAGGTGATGTAATCAACATATCTCCTAAGAAGAAAAGAGAACCCCAAACACAGGTGAGCATCCCCCTCGGTCCAGCACTCCATTCTCTGATGAAACGGAATGCATTTGTCCTAGTGCTCCCAAGTTCACAGTGGAATGCATTCCCCACTTCCCTCCCATCCCCCGAGTCCCTCTCCCATCAGCTAAAGTCGTATTGTGCAGATTAATATTGAATTCCCTGCCATTCTGTGGATAAATTTCTTTTCCTCGCCTGTGGCAGCAGGGGAATTCGCTCTTATTTGATGCTATAAAGCAGGGCAGCCCTGCATTGCCGCCTGCCAGCCGAAGGGACTCTTGTAAATGGGTCTATTTCCACAGACCCCCACAATAGAGCTAATTGCATGGGTTCGCGGGATGAGCGGAGGTCGTTTGATTACGCGCTGTTTTGTACCATGAAGAGTGCACATTAATTATTGAAGAGCTGGACTTATAATTATTGTGAGCCTTAAGTAATTACCTATAATTTTGGCAAGGGTTAGGAAAAACTGATAGTCTAGCAAATTCAGGTTTTCGTCATTAGGAAGAGCGTAATTACATTTAAATTGCAAAATGAAAATTATGCAATTTATCTCCCCAATAATGCATAAACATGACTGTGATTGTAGGTTTTAATGGACTATAAAACCCAGAGCAGCAATGGGCAGTCAGGGGCAACCCAACACTCTTGCTCTTATTTTATTTTGTAACTGCTTCTTCTAGCCCATGGCTTTGCCCCGTCCTTCTTGGGTGAGTGTGAAGGGCTGTGGTTTTTCTTTTCTTGTGAAAGCAATCAGTTCTTGGAAAGGCAGGAACCAGCTGAGGCTAAAGCACAGAGCATGATGAAGCCTGATTTGACCTCAATTCAGGCAACACTTCCTGTGTGGGTCAGAGTAGAACCAGGCCTCACCTGGTTCTCCAGGGCTGATTTTTCAAAAGCAGATCAGCCCAATGACCTTCATTGTCATCTCTGGGTGGCCAGTGATTGTCTGAATCCCAGGTGAGCCAAACTTTGAATAGCAGTGGAGCTCAGGCACCGTGGCACTGGAAAGTGGAAGTTTCATCGAGGCACTAGGAGTTTTAAAACACTTTCAGATTCAAATTTTCCTTCAAATGGAATGATCAAGTCTATTTTACAGATGAGAAAACCAGGCATCTGAGAGGAGATATGGCCTGCTTCCTGGGTTGGGGCCCAGGGTTCAGATACAGCTGGAAGCCCCCTCTGTCAAGCTGTCTCCATGGCCAATGGGATCTTGGCAGTGTTACATAAGGGATTTGATGGATTGGTCTTGCTAGGCAGACATAGCCAGACTGCATCTATACAAGCAATGATGGGATTTTCATAGGCGACTGAATGGTATTCAGCCTGGAAAGTCCACCTCTTCTTTCTCTGGTTGGCCAATGTGCCTTTGAAATGAAGCTCAAAGATTACAATCAGCATCTTGTACTTTGTCTCTGTATTGGCCCACCCCATGACTCCATAACATCTCACCTTCATAAACCACAAGCTATCCACAATGTAAGGTCTCTCACCAGCCTGACAGTCCCTAAGAAGAGTGTGAAGGTTCATTCATTTGGGCTCACAGTAAAAGTCAAGAATGTGTTTATTAATGGAGTCAAGCGTGTATTCCTTGTCCACTGTGCTCACCTTCTAGCTGCAGTGAAGATTGTGAAGGAAGGGAGCAGTGCCCTCTATCCTGGGTTGATTCTGGTGTGAAACAACCCTATAGAAGAGAGTTGAACTTCCCCTTTGGAGTTTTGAGACCATAGACCTTAACTCAATCTGGTTACTGCTGACCACAAGGCCACCGGGGATTCTTGAAAGAATAGCAGTCCAGTCTGGAAGCCCACGCAGCAAATGCAAGACTAAAGGACATTGCAAGCTTCTTCATTAACACTGAACAAACCCTGGCTTTCTTCAGTTTGCTGAGCTCGGGGATGACTTTTGCCTCTGCTGGAATGTTGCAGGAGGTGAGGTGCCCAGACACCTTGCTTAATCAGGTTCAGCCTTACCTAGATGCAGAAAGAGAAAGATTTCCTGTTGTCAGCATCTAATTATGAGATGATGTCAACAATAAATATTGACTGAGCACCTAATTTGTGCCAGGCTCCATGCTGGGAAATAGGACATTGAAACAGTACATATCCCAGACTCTGCCTCAGGCTGGGAGACAGCCAGGGCATTGCAAATACCAAGCACAAAGAGTAAGCAGAGCGCTAAGATAGAAGTCAAGGAGGTAGTCTGCAGGGAGTTAAGAGGGCAAACAGAAAACCAGTGAGGAGCCAGAGAGAATACCTGTGGGAAACTTAGATTCTTAGGGGTACCTGGAAAGACTGGGAAGATTTCAATGACCAGAAAGAAGAGTTGCAATGGGCCATCTTGAGAATGAAGTAGCAATATGAGTGCAAACCTAAGTTATGGGTTAACTTTTACCTTATCGTTAAGTTGTGAACTCTTGGTTATTCAGGGTAGGTCACCTCTGGGGAGAAACATGGGCCTTTCTAACCCCATAAAGAGTTACAGTGTTGGGAACTCACAGGGGCCTTTCGACCCTGCCCTACAGGATGACTTTGAGACGGCATCAACTCAAGGGCAGTGAGTTTGGGTTCTCTTTAAGGCAACTTTTGTAGGCTGCTCAGAACGTGTTCTGTTAGAATCCACATGCTAGGTTGCTATGTTCTGATTTGGGGTCCTGCCTTTAATGAGGAATATAATTTGGATGACCTTCTAACAACAACCTTCCATGCCCTCATGAAAAACACAGAAACAAAACAAATCCAGACCCATCACAGTTGAAGGGACCACAACGCTTGGTGGCCCCCTGTGTATTGGGGTACCACTGGATGCTCCCGGGTTTTTCCTGGGCATGATCCTGGAGAAGCGGCTTTCCAGGCCTCTCCTCGAAGCATGAAGCCCTGGTGGTGCACCAGTTGGACAGCTAATTACAAACCCGGCCATTTGAATCCACCAGGCACTCTTCCCGAAATCCACCTCACTGCCATGGAGGCCAGGTTGACTCATCGCCATCCACTGTGGGTTCCTGAGACTCTAACTGGGTATGGGAGTCGACAGCCCCGTCTTTCTTCTGAGGAACTGCTGGTGGTTTTCAACGGCTGACCATGTGGATCTCAGCATAATGATGACCACTACGCCACAAGGGCTCTTCTTACTCCATGTAAAGGAATTCTATCTTACTGGGATCCACCATTTCTTCTCATGGAAACAGCAATCGAGAGATCCAATGACACCTTGGATTGGTTACGTCTGCTACATATCACCTCTTTAAAGTGTTAAATAGCAAGGATGCTACTTTGAGGACTAAAAGAAGCACATGGAAAAATTGGGTCTTGTATGAAAAAGATTGAAATGAATCAATGCCTCTGAATTATGATGCTGGCGAAGAATATTGGAAGACCACAGACCAGAGACTGCCAAAAGAACACACAGATCTGTCTTGGAAGAAGCACAGCCAGAAGGTTTCTTAAAGGCCTGGGCAAAGAGACTTCATCACACATATTTTGGACATGTTGTCAAGAGAGACCAATATTCCTAGAGAAAGCCATCAAGCTTCGTAAGGTAATAGGGCAGCAAAAGAGAGGAAGTCCCTCAACAAGATGGATTGCTACAGTGACTGCAACAATAGACTCCAACAAAAAGGCAACTGTGAGGATAATGTAGGACCAGACAGGGTTTTGTTCACACAGAGTCTCTGTGAGTCCAAACTGACGCAACTACACTTAACAAAAAACAGCCACTCTGAGGAAGAAAGATGAGATTAACTGAGCCCATAAAAACTTACAGCTGCTGAAGCCTAAAGGCTATGGGACCCTTATGAGTTGGAATGGACTCGATGGCAGTGAGTTTGGCTTGGTTGGTGTGGTCTCAGTCACCTCTGAATGGATTTGAACTGATCACCTTTTGCTCGGTTGCTGAATGTTGGCCATTGGTATCACCCAGGGACTTAGATGGAGACCTTATCATGGCTCAAATCAAAGGAGAGACTCACGACTCTTCACGGGCTGCAAAAACAAAGAGTGTGGGTGGATCTGCTTTGAGCAGGAGCTGAAGAAAAGGCTGCCTATCAGGCCACCTCTCTATACAGAGAATGTCTATGCCTGTGCCCTGAAGTGCGTGCTGATAATGTGCTGTCAGTGGAGATTGCTTAATTAGGGAACTTAATGCTTCCCAGAACTCTGCTTCTAAGGCCTGGTGAGAAAAGATACAAAATACAGCTCAAAAAAATAGCTAAGTGATATTTCCTCTCACCTGACAGTGCAGTGGTAGATCATCTGGGGAATGACAAATCGATCATAACAAACCCTGTACCCTTAGAGAACTTTACAATTAGCAGAGGGTGGAAGTCAGATAAGACAAGCCCATAGATAACTCTAATGTACAGACGACTGTAACTGCCATAAGAAAGAAGCAAGTAGAAAAGAAAAAAAGGGAGTAATCACTTTGGACAAAGATCACTGACTACTTTTGAATCAATTCCAACTCTTCGTGACCTAGAGGGCAACATAGGGTAAACTCAGGAGTTTCTGAGGCTATCAATCTTTATGGAAGCAGACCATCTTGTCTTCCTCCCATGAAGCAGTGGATGGTTTCAAACTGCTGACCTTGTAGGTAGCAGCCCAATGCATAACCCAGTACCACTCTAGAACTTGTGTGTTAGTCCGGGTAGACTAGAGAAACAAATTCATAAGCATTCCTTTGTATGTAAGGGAGAGGTTTATATACAAGAGAAATTGAACATTGAGAAAGCATTCCAGCCCAGTCCAAATCAAGATCCTAAGTTTCCTATTAGCCCATATGTCTAAAACCAATCTATAAAGTCCTCTTCAGACTCACAAAACACATGCAATGATAGCAAATGCAGGACAATTACAGGCCAGTGAGTAGAAAATCTTTGGATCCAGTGGTGTTTGTAAGCCCCTCGGTGCTGACACAAGTCTTCACATGGTTTCTCTAGGTCCAGATTTCAGGGTAGGTCCATGTGGCTTCTCCTTAGAGATGTCTCACAGGGAGCCAGCCTTGTCAGTCGAGTCTCTCAGGCAGCGAGTGTTGTCAGCAGAAAGTCTTCAAGGAAGTGAAAGAGTGCCTCCTACTTCCAAGAAAGAATGACCACATTTCCCAGAATTCTTAGAAGGCCACACCCACACAGAGGTCTCATTGGCTATCTACAGATTGACAAGCTAGACTCCACCCCTACACTCTTGATCCTAAAATCGACACCAGCTTAGATGATTGCCACAGCTTTTTTTTGAAAATTCACCGCCATCGAGTTGATGGCAACTCATGGTGATTCTAGGGCAGATAAACCTGCTCCCTTGAGTTTCCGAGACTTTAAAGCTTGACAGGAATAGACAGCCTCATCTTTCTACTGGGGAGCAGCTGGGGGTTCCAAGGTCAGAAATTGTGACAAGCAGCTCAATGAGTTATCTACTCTATATTAGCTATCATTTCTAATTAAGGCTTTGGCAGTTAAACTGGATCTGGAAAGAAGGGTAGCACACGTGAGATAAGATGAGAGAATCGCTTCCCAGTGGAGGAAACAATATTGAGAAAGGCAGGAGGGTATTTGTAAAGACACATGTCTGTGCTCATGGGAAGAATTCTGGGCTGCAAGTCACTTTAAACCAGATATGCCATTGTTACTACCATTGAGTGGGTGCTCACTCCTGGAGACCATGTTGCTGTTGTTGGTAGGTGCACTTCTGTTGGTTCTGATTCATAGTGACCTGATGTACAGCAGAAGGATACACTGCCTGGTCCTGTACTATTTTCACAGTTTCTTATGTTTGCGCCCACTTTTGCAACCACTGTGTTGATTTTCCCCCCTCTTTCTCTCTCTTCCTCTCCCTCCCTTTCTCTCTTGCAGTTTCTTCACTTTACCAAGTGTGATAGGTAAGCTTGTTGTGCCAACATGGCCAAAGATGAGATGTAGGTCTGTTGTGCCAACATGGCCAATGAACACGCGAGATTAATTGAAGGGTGGAGACAGAAATGGCTTTGGTTCACTGACCTCCTATCAGGTTCCTGCCTATCCCAGGAACCATTTGCAAAGTATCAAAGTTGCATTTCTTGGGCTGATCTTGGATTCATCTGGCTCAGTCCCCAGTATAAAAATGGGTGGCACTTCTGCTACCTGAAAGGTCGGCAGATCCATCCCACCCAGCTGTGCTTCAGAAAAAAAGGCCGGATGATCTGCTTTCATAACGATGACAAGAAAAAAGGCCCTGCTTCTGTAATACCTGCGGCAATGGGCTCAAACAACAATTGTGAGAATGGTGCAGGACAGAGTAGTCTTTAATTCAATTGTATATAGCGATACCAAGAGTCAGAAGCAACTAAATGGCGCCTCGCAACAATCATACTTGTGGGATCTCCATGAGCCAGAACAGACTTGCTGGCAACGAATTTGGACATTGAGGTGGGTAGAAGGCACACAAGAGATAAAGTGAGGCCCCTCAGTTCATGAACCTAGTTTTTCTGACATCCTGAGAAGTACATCCAGTACAAAGGAAATCAGAAAAAGAGCAGGAGAAAGCTCCAAACCACTCAGTTACCAAAAGGCAATCAAAGAAATTCTTTCTCTCACTTGAAGGCAGCTAGATGGGAGATTGAAGAGAATGTCCCCAAGGTCTCCCCATCATCCAGCACTAGAGCGTGCCTGCTGCTCCCTGTAAAGGAGCTGGGCTGTGTCCACTCTCCGAAGGAGAATTAGTCTGTTCCTGTGCGGTCAGCATTTTTCCCACTCCCTAGAGCAGCTATGTTTTATTAGAGGAGAAGGAGAACTCAGCTGTCAGCTGCGTTAATATACAGGCCTGGAAGTTAACATTCACCATAATGAGTATGATGAACTAGCCCGGTGAGGTTCAGGAGACCAGCAGGGTATATTTCAGGGCAACAGAAGCCATCAAACTGAGCATCTTGGTTTCTTGCATTTCTTCTTGGCTCACGGCTAACATTAACTGTTTTTTTTTTTCCTGTAAGAGCAAGACTTTCCATGGGAATTCAGTTTTTCCCAGAATAGGCAATCCCACTCCCTGGGTGGGGCACAGAAATGATCCAAAGGGGCTATAAAAGCAGATGCCTATACTTTATCCTGGATTATGGGCTATATTACAAAGGCTTTCATTGTCAGGGGAACACTGAGTAATTTTCTTTCTGAAAAGGGAGCAGTAAGCCAAATAAGTTTGAAACTCTATGCTAGATGCTTATCTGCCTCCTCCTACCCAGTTTATCTGCCTAGTATCTGTTCTTGATACGAACTCAAGAAACCACTGCCATTAAGTCAAGGCCACTCAAAGCAACTCTGCAAGGCAAGGTATAATGGCCCCTGTGGGTTTCCGAGATCTTCTCCTTATGGGAGTAGAACGTCCTCGCTTCCAAGATGTGGTAGATGGGTTTGAACTGCTGGACTTGGGGTTAGCAACACAATGGGTAGACCCCTACACTATCAGGACTCTTTAACATAACGATTTACCTTCTTTAGGAGCTCTGGTTGTGCTGTCTGGTGAAAGCAGATACCTTCAGCTTTCTCCCTCAGAGAAGGTAGTAGAAGAATTAACCTCTTTGAATTATGGTGTTTGAAAATAATTTTGGATTCTGGGACGGCAGCAGCAACAGATCCAAGATGGCGGCCAGCAGGGGGTTGCTGAAGGAGCTTGAAGGAATCTGCAAATGTAGAATGAAAAACTTCAGTCACATCCTGGTTGATGGAGCTAATTTATTGACTTGGCAAGGGTGTATTATTCCTGACAATCCTCCCTATGATAAGGGGGTCTTCAGAACTGAAATCAACTTTCCAGCAGAGTATCCCTTCAAACCACTGAAGATCACCTTGAAACAAAGATCTACCACCCACACATCCATGAGAAAGGCAGGTTTGCCTGCCCGTGATAGTTTTCAGAGCTAGAAACCAGCCACCAAAACTTACCAAGTCATCCAGTCCCTCAAAACGCTGGTCAACAACTCCCAGCTTGAACACCCACTCTAGGCTGGGCCGATCTAGTCAAAGAATACTCTAAGGACTGTAAAAAATTCTGTAAGAACGCGGAAGAATTTACAAAGGGGTGGGGGAAAGTGATTGATTCCATCGAGTGTGAGCGGGAACCCCAGCACTCAGACCCCCTCCCCCGCAAAGTCGGACTCTGTGGAGAACTGACTCCCATGCCACTGCCCGATGTCCACTTGTGGCAGTCACTTACTTTCTACTATTTTCTTAATAAAAAGTGGTCTAGACAACCTGTAATGAAAGGATTGAAAATTACCATGTTCTCCTTAAAAAAAAGAAAGAAAGAAAGAAAAGAATTTTGAACTTTATATGGGAGGGGTCCTCCAAGTAGAGCCTGTATGTCACATGTGCCCTGCCGAGGACATTTATCTGGTCCACCAGGTTTTTTGCTGCCACTGCTGTCCTGCTTAGCAACTGACTCATCCCTCACTCACAGTGAATTTGTCCATAGTTTTTTTTTTAACTATAGTCCGGCCCTCCAATAGTCTGAGGGACAGTGAACTGACCCCCTGTTTAAAAAGTTTGAGGACCCCTGTTCTATGGACTGCCAAAAGAACAAACTAACCTGTCTCAAAAGAAGTGTGGACAAAATGCTCCTTAGAAGGAAAGGGTGGCAATTCATCTTCTCACCTACTTTGGATATGTTATCCGGAGAGATGTCTCTGGGGAAGGGCATCATCCTGGGTAAACAGAGAAGCTGGCAAAAAGAAGAAGGCCCTCAAGACAATGGATTTACACAATGACTGCGATGATTGGCTCAATTATAAGAATGATTGTAAGGATGCCTCAGAACCTAGTGGCGTTTGATCTGTTACGCATAGGAACCAACTTGATGGTCCCTAGGAAGAAGCACATCTAGTTCTCTGGTGGGAGTCACTAAGATGATGGAGGAGATCCATATTTGACTGGGGAAGGTCTGTGTTTGAACCTATTGCTTCCCCCAAAGGTGATCTAACAGAATGAACAACTTACAAACTCATCTTATTAATATCTCGTGCAAGTAAAATGGTGCTGAAGCTCATCCAGTACCTGGACCGACAGAGGCTTAGGATGGATTCAGAACAGGGTGTGGAACCAAGCATGATGTCTACTTGCTGATGTCAAACAGAGCTTGGCTAAAAGCAGAGGATTTCAGAACGATGTCTAGTTGTGCTTTATTGACTATGCAATGGCATTGGCTGCAAGGACTTTAATAAATCGTGGGTAGTCTTGAGAAGAATGGGAATTCCAGGACACTTCATTGTGTTCATGCTCAACCTATGCATGGGTCAAGAGGCAATTCTGTGAACAGAATAAAGGGATATAAAGAAAAATAAGCATCAGAGTTGCATCCTCTCACCATACTTCTTCAGTCTGTGCACTGAGTACATAATCAGAGAAACTGGATTATATGATGAGTAATGCAGCATCAGGATGAGGGTTAGATGATGGCTAGAAAGACTACATTAAACAATTTAATGAACTGCATGCTTTCATTTTTGTGGGCAGGCATTCAAGGAAGGACTCTGATCCCAGAATGAGATGGAGTGGAGGGTGGAATAGAGTCTTAAGGCAGAAATGAGCGCTTTGGGCCACTGATTTGGGGAGAGCAGATGTCGAGGAAAATGCTATTATCTACAGATTCACCTCATGCTAAACCAGTTCCAACTTCCATTGGAACCTGGGGCTGAAGCTGGTGAAAGCCATTGCCTCTTGCTTAGACCTGAATCTCCATGGTCTTGTCTGTGAGGCCCTCCAGTAGACAGTGAAGTGGGGATGAGGGAAGATCAGAGCTAGGTAATACCTCTGAGCCTGAGGCTGTCACACAGACATACTCTAATTAGGTTCAGCAATCTGGTGATTTAGAGAGAACTGTCCAGTCTCTTACGATTCGCCTGGTTTTAAAATGTCTGTACATCTGTCACAATAGCTGCAGAAGGGGTCTTGAATAGAAGGTAGCATTTGATGACCCGTGTTGTCACTTCTAGTGCCAAGCTAATTTTTAAAAAGATTTATTCCACTCTGTACAGATGAAGCCTGTGGTATGTAATTAAAATGAATCTTTTTATCTGATTATAAATGAAATGCATACTCACTGAAGAAAACATTCACCCAATTTAGCAGTATTTTTTTTAAGATGGCTACTGTCTCCACCCTCTACCTGTTGGCCTGCTCGTCATATTTCAGAGGCTAAGGTGTTATTTGAGTGCTAGAAGCTATGCCTCCAATCTGTCCTACAGAAGCAGGATCACCCATGGTGGCAAACTTCCAGTGGACCTTCTAGACTAAGGAAGTCAAGGAGAATGGTTTGGTGATCTACTCAGAAGCATTGTTAGTATTGGTAGGTACCCTTGAGTTTCTTGAGGACCATCGTGACCGTGTGTACACCAAAATGAAGCACTGTTTGGTCCTGTACCAGCCCCTCAATTATGGTCATGTTTGAACCTATTGTGACAGCCTCGGTACCAACCCATCCCATCCAGTGTCTTCCTCTTTTTCTCTCACCCTCTACTTTACCAAGTATGATGCCCTTCTCCAGAGGCTGCATCTTCCTGATCCCAGGTTCAAAGCACATGAGGTTAAGACTCACCATCATGTTTTTAATCGCTATATTGAAATTCCTTTTGCACAAAATTCGCCAATGGAAATCTTAGCCAACAAAAAGAACATTGCCAGACCCACTTGCTGGGGACACATTGCCTAGAAGGATAGATGGCTGGAGGAGGACACAGTGTCAGCTAAGGGACAGGGTCTGAGAATCAAGGAGAACCTCAGTGTGATGGGTAAGTGCAAAAGCCCCCACAAGGCTCCCAACATGCTGATGATCATGAGGGCTAATGGCTATCAACCAGTTGACACCTATCTACGTTGTTTGTCTGCCTGCCTGCCCAGCTACTGTCTACAAGGCTATACATGACGGAAGCTAGAGGATGTCCTGAGACGTGAAAATCTCAGGCTGATTCTCCCAGGGGCTTTGGTGCTCCCTTTCACTGCCCGATACTCCAGCTAAGCATAGAGGTGATCTTCCCATGAGCAGCTGCAAGGCAGAGAGGCCAGGAGGACACGGAAGATACAGAATGGGAGACAACCCATGACCTCTTCTTTTTGAATTTTACATGCATTTTCATCCCTCCAGTTGAGCATAGACTTGTCTACTGTATTTGAAAAGTCACTTCAAAGGAAATAATAAAGTCTCGGTGCCAGAGAAATTGAGATGCTTTTCAATTTCCCAACTTCAATAAAACGCTCCTTGGCGCATCTCTGAAAGTCACTCAGGACAGGAAATTGACAGCAACGGTTCATTTCCAAGGTGGGGTGGGAAGCTGACACTGAACGGGGAGCAGGATGGTACAGAGACAAGGAGCAACGAGTCCCCACCAGGAGTACAAAGATTTCAGGGCTTCCCATGCAAAGAACTTGGCTAATTATGATGTAGTTGTCAGCTCCTGCAATAGCTGAGCAAGGGGAGTCTTTAATGTGGTGAAAAACATGTGGAACTCTTCACAACAGACTAGTCAGTAAGCACAAGGAAGCCTGTGATTACCCTGCTTGGTATTCCTTCTCTGTTAGAGATTATAAATTTGCCAAGAGGCTTTGATTATGGAGGAAGACCGTGTTGTGGAGTGGGGGTAGAGAGGGGTACCAGTCACTCCTAGAAGCAGAACCTTTAATATCAAAGAGACCATGTGAAATTATTCAGTACCAATTAGTAAATATACACAAGGATGCCTGTGCTCACCATATTTATTGGGCAATCTGATTCTGTGCATCACCGTGTGCCAGAATCAAACTGAGAAAAAGAGGGCTGGGTCCAAAGCATTCACCTTAGTGGAGTCAAAGGATGATGATTATCGCCAGGTAGTTAATGGACCCATATGACCCTTCCTGCACATCACAAACCAGAGCAGTAGGTCCAGCCAGGATCAGCATCTTCTGGCTCTACTTCTTACAGAAGCTCTTCTCAGTGCCCATGGTCCTCGATAGCGCCTACTTTCTTCTCACAGATCTTTAAGCTCTTGGATCTTTCTTTGACTTTAATGCCTGTCTCAGTCTTCCTTGACTTCCAAGACAGGGTATAGAATTCTCCCATGTCTGGAGTTTGACTCAATATACCTGACCCTGTTGAACTCATACATGAAGGAATTAACCAAAGCATGAGCAGCACTGGTGCTGCTTTCTTCTTAGATCTTTCTTCTAAGATCTGTTCCATTTTTTTCTTCTTTCAGTGTTTCAGTTGGCGAGGGTGACCTGAATCTCCATTCCTGAAAGCCAGGATACCTTGGTGTATGGCCTATGGGGTTGCTGTAAGTGTCCATGAAGTTTATCACACATCAGAACGGTAGAGAGGTTCTGGAGATTCCCCCAGGTTACATTTCCTGCTCCCTATTGTGTAGTAGAGACTCATGTCTCCTGAGAAGTCAATCATCTCCACTAATAGAGTAACCAACCTCATTCCCAATAAGACGAGTATCAGGGAATAACTCTCTGAGATCACTTTAGCTTACAATTCCATCCCTCTCCCCAGTCACTGGGTACAGGTCATAAATCCTTATGTAGTTTACAGACTTTGGTGGTTAGGTTTTATGGCATTTTGTACCCAATGAAAGTTTAGTAGGTAGAGTCCACGCTATCAGTCAGGTCACAGCCTAATGATTCCTTTTAGCATGTGTGGCCTTTTCATCAGAGACACTGAGAAGCTCTCTCTCGTCATTTGGTTTTTGCGTCTGCCTCCAGGGATGGCCACACGCCGCCCCCCACCCCCCAATCCTGAGAGTGGATACCTTGCTTCCTTTGACCTTGGATCCACACAAATGTATTCACCCATCTGTGATCTCCTAAATCCCATTTCACTTTGCTGCAGATCCGTGAACCTAAAGGGGGTTCCCGCCAGCATTGCACCCATGGGGTCGAGTTAAGACTAGGCTGGGATGCCTTCTTCATGTAAAACTCTTTCTTACACATCTTTGAATGTCACTGATTTTGCTTCTCTAGACAACCCAACCTAAACGCAGGGCATGTTCAAGGGATATGTCATTGCCACCATCCATTGTTAGAAGAAGCACCACATTTTTAGACCCTCCTGAAAGACCCACTTCTGACCTTACCCACCTTGCCTCCAGCGGGCCCCGGTCATGGAGCCACTGACAAGTGTTTCACCACTCTGCAGAGTCAGATGCTTCTGGGTGATAGGATTCCTGATCAGAGTGGGTTGCATGGGCATCAGCTCATTGCCTTTCTTCTTTGCCTGGGGAGTTGAGTCTTTGGTCAGAGGCAATGTTGAATGAGACAGTGAATAACATTCCGAAAGTTGATAGACCACAGTGCTGGCAGAAGCCTGACAGGCCAGAAAGCAGAAGTAGAATCTAATCCAGCAAAAAATAAAATAAAGATCTGCTTCAACAAAGGCAGAAGATTGCAAAAGAGAAGAGGTACAATAGAAGGGCCCAGTGTAATTAGCTCGCTGAAAGATGTCAACTCGTGGGTCAGGCAAGAGGGCCAGCAGCCAAGAGGGCCTTGGCAAGGGGACACCTAGACTGCTGATCCTTTTCTTATTGTCTTTCCTTAACCCTTTCTACCAAAGCTGCCATTTTGTTTGCTGGGTCTGTTAGTAAGCCTTCTGGTATTTGCAGACGAGTGGTGTGAGTTTTGAAGTATGAGTCAATTTATCTCTCTGTTAAAATGATTGTCAATAGTGGGGGTTTGTGGTGAACCTTTTCTCATGTGGTGGAATTTTCCCATTGTCTGACTCATTGGAAATGTTCTATGCCAAATTATCTTTCTAATAGCCCACACTGGCTTCTTCCAAGTCCCAGTCCACAGTTGTCACTGTGGCTGGCACCCCCATTGTCTGTTTTCTATATGAGCAGGAACCTGATTGATCTACTCTCCATCTACTGCCATCAAGTAGATTCGGACTCATAACCACACCAATAGAACAGAATAGAACTGGTCAACTGGGTTTCCAAAGCTTTTACAGAAGCAGACTACCACACCTTTCTTCCATAGAGAGGACAATGACGAGTGGCTAGCAGATATGAATCACCAATCGTTGCTTAGTGGCTGAATGCTTTAACCATTGTGTGAGCGATAGTGGCTCTATAATTCTCAATGATCACGGCAGGTAGCATAATTGGCTGCTTTTGTCACTATGTATTATGATTTAGAGGGTGGGGTCCTCCTAGAAATGGTAGTCAAGTTGAAGAACAAGGTCAGAAAGAGCAAGGACCAAAGAAATCCTAAGGTAGATAGCATGTGTTTTGACAGCCCCACCAGGGGCAGCTGATGGTGTACCTAGTACCATCAGGCTCTTTAGAACTGCTAGGGATTTACCTGCTGATGAGGAAGACCTGATCCTGTTGATGGATGGTTTTTCTGCTCTTTGGTTATTCCTGGCAATACTTATGTGAGAACTATAATTTTCCCAAAGGAATCAAGATGCTCATATCACAGTTGGGATAGACATGTTGCTAGGTGCCCCTAAGTTAGTCATCACACATAGGAACACAGGGCATAACAGAATGAAGCAGCACCCAGTCTGACACCACCCTAGCCATTGCTCTTAGCCTGGAGCCCATGTTTTCAGCCTTGAGACAGAAGTGACTGGATGGACATGAGTTTGTTTTATGGCAAGGTACCTCCTTGAGGAGGTCTTCCAATTTTTCACTCTCCCTCTTCTGCACCAACCAGGAAGTCCTCTCTAGGAATTGGTTCCTCTTAATATAAAGTGACCAGAAGTCCCACCTTTTAACCATTTGTCCACATTCCGTGGTGTTTTAAAATTAAATAAATGTCTTACAATATTACTTTTGCATTCTATGAACATTTTTGTTGCTCCATATAGACCAAATTTTTAATCAAGAACCCCCCCTCCCCACAGTCAATGGTGTCCTGCTTAAAATCTGGTCACTTTATCTTAATAACATGCCTCCAAATCTATGAGATAAAGTCTTGCTGTCCTCAATTCTAAGGAACATTTTGACAGTACTTCTCCCAAGACAGACATGTTCATTCTTCCAGTGGCCTAGGAAATATTCAATATTCCTTGCCATTGTCTTAATTCAAATGCATCTATTATTCTCCAGTCTACCTTAGTCATTGTTCAGTGTTTTTTGAGGCTACTCAAAAGATCAAGGCATCATTCAGTCACGACTTAGTGCTCAGTGGGCTTGGAAGGGCCCAAATCCCTACAAATGCCATCTACATTTGGACTTGAAGTCTAAAGATCTCCACGGTGTTCAGAGGTCTCCTGGTGGTGGTGGTGGTGGTGGTGGTGGAGGAAACGGTAATTGTGATGGAGGGGAGATAGCCATTAAGCCGGTTGTTGCCATTTGGTTGATTCTGGTGTGTGGGGACTCCAGGTGCTTTACAGCAGAGCTGCATCACGAATTTTCATGGCTGTAGTCTTGACAGAATCCAATTGCCAAGGATTTCTGTGGAGAGAGCTCTGAGTCTGAACTGGATTTGTACCACCGACCTTTGGTTCCTCACCAAGAGTATAACCAGCTCCCTATCAAAGACTCTTTGAGCGACAAGTATATGTAAGCTTACTTGAGAAAGTTGGTGCATGACCAAAGCTGGTTTCTTCTTACTAACTACCCTCTCATTTCCAGTCGATAGCCTGAGTCACTAACCGCACTGCTTGGTGGGACGTTGGCCTCGCTGACTCTGTGACTACCCATGTTGGGTCTGAAGATAGACTGGCAGCCCTATCTCAGGCCACTGGCTGCAGTCTCTGGCTCCAGTTAAGCTCACCATCAGCCTTTGAGGCCAGAATCAGAGACAAGCTAGCCTCCAAGGGCCAGAGAAAAGGAGCCCATAAGTGTTTGTGCTGAGTCTCACAGCAGGTTGTCAATTGGCCTGATTGAAACTGAGATCTGCCATCCTCAAAGCCCTGCCTCATTCCCACCTGTTCTGATTCAGCCAGCTGCCTCCTCAAGGGCCCTCTGGCAGTTGAGCAGTTCTTTTTCTCAAGTAAAGATTAGACCTCCTGGTAAAATTTACACAGGGGACAAGGAAGAAGAGGAGGAAGAGCCTACAATGAGACCTTCTATTGATTCAAAGGCAGCAGTGCTACATCTTCTAGACATCTCTACTGCCTTGGCTGTCAGCTGAACTGAGAGGTAAGGGAATGGATGGGGACCAAGGTGAATACCAGGAAGTGTTGGCTCAGCTCCAGGGCTGGTGGTTCACCAACTCTATTATTTACATGTTTGATACATCCGCCGTGAACCTTGGAGTTCTCTTCTGTGGAGTGTCGTAAAGAAGAACGTCTGAAAGCGCATGAGTATCCTTGTATATGTGACTAATGGTATGCTGTTCAGGGAAGTGATTAAGTGCCCCGCAGAGAACATTTTTACCAGCCAATGTTTGTTTCATTGCCACACTTAGCTTTTGACTTCACAGTTGATGAAACGTATCCTGTAGCTGAGGAAACTGAGGGTCATACCAGAAACTCATAACCAGGCTAGAGCTAGTCATTGAATCTGGGCCAACTAGCAAGCGTAGGCCTTCGCAGTGCCACTCAGTCATCTACATTGTTGTTAGCTGTCATTGGGTAGGCTCTGACTCAAGGTGACCTTGCCTGATCCTACACCATCTTCTTACTTGTTGGAATGTCTGAGCCCATTGTTACAGCTGTTGTGTCAATCCATCACACTGAGAAATTCCTCTGGTCATCCTCTACGAACCACAATCATTGGGCTTTCCTGATGGCTTGCCCTGGTGATGTAGTGGTTGAGCATTGGGCGATTAACACAAAGGTCAGCAGTTTGGAACCACCAGCTGCTCTGAGGGAGAAAGACGAGACTTTCTCTTTAAGAGCACAGTCTCAGAAACCCACAGAGTCTCCATCGATTTGACAGCGGTAAGTTTGAATTTTGATTTTTCTCTCCTGCAGACTAAATGAGTTCATTCTGGTTGTATGTCTCCTAAGACTGATTCCTCTCTTCTTCTAGCAGTCCATGTTTTAGTCTGTATTCTCCACCAACACCGTTCACCACTCCTGTGTATGTCCAGTTCATTCTGACTCACCGAGTCACCATAGGTGTGTCAGACTAGAACTGTGTTCTATGAGGTCTTCTGTGGGTGAAGTTTTGAAAGTAGATCACTAAGCCATTTTTTCTAGATGCTTTTAGGTACACTCAAACCACCACTGATTGGTTAGTAGCCCAGCAAGGTGAACATTTTCACCAGCCAGGCCCTAGGGCCGCTCTGTGGTAACCTACCCTGGGTTTACAGGTACATAAGTCTAGCTGTTCTGTGCTCACTTGGCTGGATGCCAAGGACAGCAGGACAGTGCTTCCACAGGTGTGCTTGGCCTTGAGAGTATGCATATGCTAATGAGATGGAAGAATGCATGTTGGTTCACCTGCCTCCTGCTTTTCTTCATCTCTGTTCCTACCTGAGGGACATGAGGGACCAGCGATGCTACTTCCCTTGAGAGCAGGTCCAGCAACCTACATCTCCAGTTTCAAGGAGAGCAGAGTGGGCCTGATCCTGTCTGCTGAAAGTGGGGATGGTGGCCAGGGAGAGCTGACAAGTCCCTCATCCTTCACGCCTAGCAGCTGGCCAGCTGCCAGGGGATGTCTTTGCCAGTACTGGGGACACTCTTTTGGCCACCTTTTCTATGCCACTGGACTGTTGTCTGCAGGGATTGCTCAACTGTGGTATGGAGGCACCCCGTCTGAGTATACCCCCCTGGGAACCAAGCTTTGCATGTCACAAGGGCTTTCCTATTTGGGCTAACGTCTGTGTCACCCTCTAGCTCTGAGAATGTTTCCAAGTCACTAATTTGTACGTTGCCAGGGGACACGAGTGATGTGAGGTATTATTTTCGGCTTCCTAAACTGGAGCACTGCTTTGGGGTACGTGGTGTTCCTACTTTCTCATTTCCTCCACTTGGCTGTCTGGCAGGGTTGGTTTTGTTATTTCAATGGGCAGTCTGCCATCTCAGGGAAGTCTTGCTGATCTCTCACTCCTCCACATGCTGCACCAAAACTTGGGGCTTTGCACTCAAGTCCTGCAAACATTCGTCCTGTGCTGACCAGATGTCAGGCTGAGTTAAGGGCAGTAGAGGACATAAAGAGTGAGGAATCATCTGCTGCTCTGTGAATGCAGCCAGGCAGTCCATCAACAGGCACCTTGAGCACTGGTGGTAGACCAGGTACTCTTAAGTGCTGGTGCAGCCATTCTATATCAATGAGCGTTGTAAAACCTGACCCTCCGACCACCGGAGGGCAGTGATGCCTCCCCCCCCCGCCCTCAAAAAAAAGATAACACAAAAAAACCTGACCCTCTAGACTTAAATAAATAAGGGTTTTCTGTTTCCTTCAGAACCAAGAAACCTGGAATCAGATTAGTGAATGGGCTTTGTATTCATTTAGACATTCTTTCTGCTGGGTGTGGAGATTCTGCCTCGCCTCGTGGTCAGAGTATGGCTGCTGGAGCTTCAGCCATAGTTTCCAGACTAAAGTGGCAATAGAGTGAAAAGAGAAAAGACTGAGTCAGAGGGCTTAAGTTTTTAGTTTTTTTTTAAACAAGGAGGAAAAAAAACTTGCCCACATCACTCTTCCTAGCCAAAGTTGTTGGCTATTCCCTAATTACAAGGGAGGTTGGAAAACAGAGGTCAGAAACTACCATGATGGGCTTTGATGAGGCATGATCTGTCTTGAGCTTCTGTTAGTAAGGAAGAAGTGGGGGGCGGGAAAGCTTTTGGATAGGCAGGTAGTGTTTGCCCACATACTAGACAAAAGTAAGCACCACACTTGCCTTTGAAGAATTTGTAATCTGGTGGCAGGAGGGCAAGACAAAAGAAACAGCTGCTCATGCAAAGAGAGAGAAGGTCAGTGGCACTGGCACTCTGATAGTAGGGCAGTAGTGGAGCCGTTGGTGACCCGACAGATTGGTGTTGGGGTAAGGGCATCCAGAATGCAGGTGAGGAGAGTAGAGTACACCTACAAGGCATTTTTGCATCCGTGATTTCATTGGCTTCTCAGTACATACCTGTCAGGCAGACCAGGCACACATCAATGCTTCCATTTTACAGATGTCCTTATTTATAAAATTAGTCACGGAGAGGTTAAATGATGATACTGAGGGTGGAGGTATGTATAGATCTAATATTGCCCAGCAAATGCAATCTAGTCTATCATACTCCCATTCCGGTGCTCGGACTGTGTTCATGCACTTAGAATTTCCCCCAGAGAATCTGTCATCCTTACGCTGTTGTTGTGGTCACTTGCCATCAAATAGGCTGTCTCATGGTGACCCTATGCACACCAGTACAAAGAATGGCACTGCATGTTCCTGTGCCACTCTTGCAATTATCCGTATGGCTGAGCCCATCTTTGCAGGCACGTGTCAATCCATCTCATTGAGGCCTTTCATCTTTATATGCTCAGGCAATTGCTGGACTCTTGTACCCTTATCACCTAACCACCTGCTCATCATTCTGTCCACCCACCCCTCTTCTCGCCCACCACATCCTCCCCGCACACACACACACTGCTTGGCAAAATGCCATTGTTATGGACTAAGCATGCAATAAGTATTCAACCAAAGGGTGACCGAATGAGGGAGTCACTTAATTCATCATAAGGATCAGAAGTATCACCTGTCTTGTTCGTTTTTTGTTGAATTATCTGGCTGATGTGTACCTGTGATGTGGGAATGTGTGCCACGAGTATTCCAAATGCCAGCCTGGCACCTCCATCATGGACAGGCTCCTCAAGGGCTGCAGAAAGAAACTAGAGACAGGCTAGGAAGAGAAACCTAACATTGACTTCAGGCTATTGGTTGGTGAAAGCCTTACAAAATGCAACAACAGAACATAGTCAGACTCACTTCCTTCGGACACATCATCAGGAAGGGTCCATTGCTGTAGAAGGACAACAGGATGGTTAAGTTGGGTGTCAATGAGGCTGATGGAGGCCCTCACTGAAATTGATTGACTCAACAGCTAAAGGATCATGAATAGCATACAGGACTGGGACTTTCTTGTTCTGTTGTACATGGGATTACCGTGAGTTGAACTGGACTCCAGGGTAATTTAAAAAGTCATATACACATGGGTTTTTGTGTGTGTGTGTGTGTGTGTATTCACACAAAGTATACATATTTTAGATAGCTTTCTTCTGTTCATATTTGCTTTGATATTCTGCAGAAATCTAAATCCATTGGTGCTCCACTACCCATGGACATTTCCACAGAGATGAAGCTATTTCCATGTTTGCCTACCATTTACCTTTCAGAAAGGTAAGGCAGCAAATCACACTTGCTAAAGGAAGCAAACCAATGAGAACTCGAATTCCTAAAAGCTTAGGTGTCCCCAGTCCGTCCTTGACTGTGCAAATCCCTCAAGCACGTGTGATACTTTTAGCTTCCAGATTTTTCACCTGAGTAAAATGACCCGCTCAGCTTACTTCATGAGGAGCTTGAATTAGCAAGAGTCACGACTGTGAGTGTGAGGGGTCTGACGTTAGCACTTTCCATACCATTTCTCATTTCCACAATTCACCCTGCCAGGGGAATGTGACTCCTGCTGTGGCATGGTTGAGTTTTGTGTCAGTTTAGCTGGGCTTAGAGTCTTAGTGGTATGGAAGTTGAGACCAGGGGATCCACCTGATCCCCACCCCCCTGATGGGACCTGGCATCGTGTGGTCAGTGCTATGATGGGACCTGCTGTGAGCAACCACACAGTCATAAGAAGGTTAGAGTGGAGCAGAGCTGCCTTGTTCAGGTCACAGGCATGGTGAAGTTGAGGGGGCATTTTCTTGGGGATATGGCCTACTGCTTCTAGAACAATGCCGCTGAGAAGCACACTTGCTTTTTGCTGGCCCTGGATACAGCTCTTTGGACATGAGCCAATGGTCTGCCATATTGCCTGTTGGTACCAGGAGCCATCATTGGCTTCCTTTCTGACCTGCCATATGATGCAATAAACTTGGATCCATTCCTCTCTCCAGAAACATGCCTGACCTACTGACCCTGGAAACTATGCATCAGTGTAAGCAGCCACCAGCCTGTGTGAAATCAGACAAACCTAGCCTGCTTCTATAACAGATGAGCCATTCCCTCCCCCTCTCCCTTCCCCTTCCCCCTCTCTCTGGTTTTGCTTTTCTACAGAACCCAGCCTAACACATCATCTAATAGCTGAGGTCATAAAGCTCAGAGGAAGCAAGTAACTTGCCCAGAGTTGCACAACTAATGGGTTTAATGGAATTTGAACACAGGCTGATACTCTTTAGCACTGAGCAAACTGTCTTGATGGTCACTTTGGGTTGAGTCCTCTCTAGAGTCTCAGTCCATCTGGTCAACCTTCTCATGATGATGGAGGAGCCCCTGGGCTACAAATGGTCAACATTCTTAGCTTCAAACAAAAGCAGTCTCACTACCTAGAAGCTCCACACAAGAACTTCCTGGCTGCCCACTTCTGAAAACTCAGGGTGAAAGACCCTCTGGAG
Organism: Nesogale talazaci; assembly: GCA_004026705.1. Classification (NCBI taxonomy): domain Eukaryota; kingdom Metazoa; phylum Chordata; class Mammalia; order Afrosoricida; family Tenrecidae; genus Nesogale; species Nesogale talazaci. The sequence continues at coordinate 69,201 of PVJH01010879.1, forward strand.
GGCAGCACTCCTCTGGCACACTGACGTGTCCACAAGTTGGAAATGGGATGACCACTAAGGCTGCAACAAGCCACAGTTGGGTTCAAGTGAACCCTTGAACTCTCGCTAGTGCACAAAGGAGTTGAACTTTTATTTCATTTAAATTGTCACATGGGACTGGCAGCTAATGAACGGGGTGTCTAGAACCTTAGAGACAGCTGGAGAAACTGAGGCTGGTAAGGTTGTGCGGTGTCCTTGAGGAGATCGGGAAGGCTCCGGCCCAGGCACAAAGAAGCAGTCCAGAGGACCGAAAAGTCAATAGGAACTCTTGACCCTCAATTTACTACTCTGAAAACAAATCAATAAATTTCAGTCTCCTGCTGGTTAGCTTTTATTCCGGAAACCATAAACAACTCTACGGGTTTTGTGAACAAATGGGATTTTACTCAAGATATTCATCAGATGCCCCTTCCCAAATAGAAAACAAACCAAACCAAAGGGAAAGCAATCAATTGCTCTGGGGAGGGAGATGGGAATGGCACCATGGCATGACAAAACAGGAACTGCCGGGGAAGGGAGACAGCAGTCAGTGTAGTACATGAAAATAATGAGAATTTATCATTTATCAAAGGGTCATGAGTGGAGTGGGGAAGCGAGGGAAAAAAGGGAAGCTGATATCAAGGGCTCAAGAGAATATAAATGTGTAGAAAAGACTGATGGCAACCTAGGTACACATCCGCTTGATACAATTGATGTGTGGATTGTTATAAGAGCTCCCAATAAAATGATCTTTTAATACTACTACTCATAATAATAATAAAACTGTGTCTCATAGGAGTCAGCCTTAGGATGATCTTGATTCTCATGACCCACCATGGTAATAGGTAGTTTCTCAAACTACTACTGTCATTGTACAAGGGTCCAGCCTTTCGAATAACCACAGGTGATGCATACATTCAGGGTTGTCTCTTGTTTTCCTTGAGTTCATAGTTGTACCATTGATTGAGAAAATGAATCAGCCATTGTTCATGATTTGCATCAGATAAAATGTCAGAGACAGGATTTTTCTTTCTTTGCCTACAATCAAAACCTGACTTCATTCACATTTGCCCCCCAATCCTCCAAGTCTCCTGAAAGACGGGGGTGGTGGGAGAAAAAGCAGACACCACGGGTAATCGGATCATGAGACTTGTCGGAAACATTGTATTGAATTACTGCTCCAGCATGCACGGTTTCCCTGACCTGGTCAAGAGATTAAACGTCTGAGAGATTCATTTTCTAAAAAGCTAATATTGCCTTCCCCACAGGGCTGTGGTAGGAATTAAATAAGCTAATTTTTCTAAAGCACCCAGCATCATGTCCGGAACTTAATAAGCAACATATTAACGTTAGCTCCATCTGAATGAGTCATAACATCAGTCATTTGGTGGTGCTGCCCACCCCACCCCCGTCCCCGACCTGCCGAATATGGCCATGGAGGTGGCACAAATTGAGATGCTGAGGAGGGATCCTTTGTTATGTTCGACACCAGTTGGAACATTTACCCCCAAATGCTTTCTTTTGAAATAAATCATTACACTTCTATCCAGCTCAGCAGCTGGGTTGGATATACAGTATGCTGTGGACAGCGTTTAGCCCCAACCCTGACAACCAACTGCAGATACTGTTGTCAGAAATGAGGTTGAAATGGGAATGTCTGACGCTTGTGAAACTTCTGGAAGGACCCTGCACCCAACCAACCCACCTGTCACTGTCCATCTTTTCTAACTCCCTCCATGTGTGTCAGGTTAGACAGAACTCAATGCTGTGGACTCTTTCAAAGACATTTCTACATAGCTCTCTCCGTGGTTGTGATCATTCAGGGGTATCCAAGACATTTCTTGAGAGGAGCCTCAGGGTGGACTTGACCTATAACCTTTACATTGACATCACCCAGCGAGTGCCTTGGAAGGGTGACAACAACCCCCCAAACAACCCATGGTTGTTGAGTTGATTCTGACTGATAGTCACCCTCTAGGGCAGAGTAGAACTTTCTCTATGGGGTTTCCAAGGCCTTAAATCTTGACTGCCACCCCTTTCTCCTTCTGAGTCGCCAGTGGATTTGAACCATTGAACTTTTGGTTAGCAGGCAAGCACTTAACCACTGAGCCACTAAGACTCTTTAGTGGACCAGCAAGTGAACCACCAGTGATCTCAGAATAGAGAAATTGCTGGAAGATGCAGTTAGAGCAGGAGAGTCCTGTGTGTGTGTGTGGGGGGGGGGGAGGTTTTCTGGACACCTTGGCAAATGGGTTCCTCCTCCTGCTGACTCCCAGCCACCTGCTCACTCAAGCTGAAGAGCTGCCCTTGCTTCTGCTCTTCGCCCATATTCACCTTGGTAGAAACCGAACAGAAGGGGACTTGG
>PVJH01010880.1:0-71582 GCA_004026705.1 Nesogale talazaci
AGGTGAGCATCTTGGAATGCCAATTTAATAGAACAAAGTGTTCTTGAACCAAGGAGATACTTGAGTGGAGGTCCAATGCCCATCTGTTGTCCTACTACTAACCCTATAAGTATACACATTAATCTCTTTCCCCATCCTCACTTATAAATATATGCCCCTATGTACATACCTGTATTTGAACCTCTATAAATGTTCATTAACACCCCCCCCCCCCCCGGTTCCTTCCTCTATTTCCATTTGCTTCCCTCTTGTCCCATTATCATGCTCACTCTCCCTTTGGGTTTCAGTATTTTTCCTTTGTTACATTAGTCTTAATCAATCCCTATTGGCCTTCTCTCACCCACCTTGTCCCTGCATTTGTGTCAATTGTTATTCCCTTTTTCCTGGGCTGGTCGACATCACCATCTCTCCCCCTCCTCCCCCTCTGCATTTGTATCAATTGTTATTCCCTTTTTCCTCGGCTGGTGATGCTGAACCTTTTTTAGTGTGCTAATATTCCATTTATTTATCAAATAAATACTTATTTATTTGAGTGAAATATCTGTTCATGACTTTTGCTCATTTCCTAATTGGATTGTTTATTTTTTTTCTGGCTAGACAATTATTTAAATAGCCTGTATTGGTACTTCGGTTCAATAGTTTACAATTATTTTTCACTCTGTAACTGAGCTTTTATCACAATAACCTTGAATAATCTTGAATTAATATACACAATTCTTACAACTTAACTTTTTCAAAAATATTTTTACTTATTCTAGTTTCTTTGCCTTTTCATATAAATTTTAGAATACTTTCATCTATATCCACAAAGGATCTTGCTTGAATGATAGGAGTTGTGCTAAACTTTATATCACTTGAGAGGAAGTGGTGTCTTTATTATGTTGAATCTTCTAATGCATCTACCGAGTAGATTTCTCCATTTGTTTAGATATTTGTTCATTTCTTTCATTATTATATTGTAGTTTCTAAGATGCAAAGTGTGTGTGTATGTGTTGCTAGATTTACAATGAGTTATTTAATTTGTTTTACATGATTGTAAAGAGTATTATATCTTTTATTTTGGTGCCCATATATTTAAGTAGTAGCTGCTAGTATACAGAAGTGCAATTGCTTGTATTTTGTATATAAAAACAATTCTGTATCCTACAACCTTGCTAGCCTCACTTATTAGTTCCCCGTGGTTGTTGCTGTTCTGTACCACAGAGTCAGTTCTGGCTTTGGTGACCCTGTGTCACTGCTAGGATTGCTGCACAGGGTTTCCTGGGCTAATACCCTTCCTGGAGAAACTTCCCTGTTTGTTTCTCCTGTGGAACCATAGGACATGTTGGAACCAGCAACCTTTTGGTTAGCAGCCAAGCACTTAAACATTATTTTTTGCAGATTCCTTAAGCTTTTTTGTTTGTTTGTGTACAGATTTTTCTGATGCATATGCCTTTTAGTCCCCTCCCCCCCCCTTTTGTTTTTGCCCCACTTCATTGAATTTCTAATATGGTCAACAAGGACAGTGAAAATAAGAATGGTTCAATATGACTACTTTATGTTAGGGAAGAAAGCATTAAGTTTTTCACCATAAGGTATGACACATGTATAGATGTTTTTGATTTTTTACTTATCTACAATTTTCTTTAAAAAATTGTTTTAGGCTCTTTATTAAATATTCACTGGAGGTATTATTTCATATCACAATTGAAACAACTTATCAAATCTCCCAATAGCTTACCCCCACTTTAAAAAAACGTCCATCTACCCTTTAGCATTTAGTTTTCTTTTCTCTTTATCCCGGCCGACCCAGATAGCAATCAAAGTCTGTTTCTTTTGTTCTGAAAATTTTTGTCTGAATTTTTCTTTTATAACCATGGTTTTATACAATATTTGTCCTTTTGTGACTGACTAACTTCACTTTACATACAATACATCCCTGCCATAAGGGGTTTCACAGTTTCCCCCATAAGTGGGTTCTCTTTTTACTCTTGATGAAGTCTTTGATGCACATAGTGTCTTATTTTTAGGAAGTACCAGACCTTCTGCTGTGTGTGTTTTTTATTATGTTTGATAGTGTGTTTATGACATGTATTAAGGTCTTTAAGTTTGTCCCTGTTTTTCAATGATGATCTTTGTAGTTGGAGGGTTTACATTTAGGTTTATTATTGTTGTTTTTTAAATCATTTTACTGGGGACTCTTATAGCCCTCATAACATTCCATACATCAATTGTACCAAGCATATATGTGCATATGCTGCCATCATTATTTCCAAAACATTTTCTACTTGAGCCCTTGGTATAAGCTCTCCTTACTTCCCCTTTCTCCCCCACCCTCCCACCCTGGTGAAGCCTTGACCCTGAGGCCTTCGCTTTTAGAGCCTCAGGTTTCTCTTGTTCTTCCTGTTTCTTCCTGAAAGCCTTCTCTTCCTAGGCCATTTCCTTGATCTGCTTCTTGGTTGTTTCAGGGACTTCTTGTCACCTTCATGGCCTGACATGGCACCTGCCGCCCCTTCCTCAGATCTGCCACTGAGAAGCGAATCTGTTTTTATCTTTATTATTTTCTTCCTTCTGCTTGTTCTTGTTTTATTTTACTTTTTCCCTATATTCTTCAGAGTCTAAATTACTGGTTTTATATTTTTCTTTTTTCCTGCAGAAGTTTCCTGCAGGAGAGTCCCCCTTTTCTCAACGATTCAGTTATATGTCATACACTTTGATATGTTGTATCTTGATTGTCATTCAAATCAATGAACGTTTTTACATTTTGAGACTTCCTCTTTGATCCATGGGTTATCTGAACATGTGTTACTTAATTTCTAAGTGCTTGGAATTTTTCTTCTTATTTTCATTATGTAGTTCTACTTTGTTTTCATGGGGCCAGAAAATACCTTCTGTATGATTTTAATTCTCTTAAAACTTTTGAGCTGTGGTTTCTGTTTGTTTACTTGTTTTGTGTCTTTGGGGTCCAGGATGTGGTCTGTCTTGACATATGGTCCATAGGGACTTGGATGGTGGAATGCTTTGTAAATGTCAAATCGATCCTGTAATTGGTGTTATTGGATTTTTCCATATCTTTCTGAATTTTTCTCTAGTTCTCTTAATTAGTGAGAAAAGTATATCAAAGTCTTCAAATATAATTATGGATTTATTTTTCTTTCAGTTCTGTTAGATTTTGTTTGACATATTTTACATCTCTACTGTTTTGTATGTAAGCATTTTAAATTGCTATATCTTCTTGGTGAAATGATCTTCTCTGGCTCTATAAATTTTCCTTTCCTGAAGTATACTTTACCCACTCTTAATAGAGCCACTTTGACTTATGTGTTCATGATATGCTAATTTCTATCCTTTTACTTGTAACCAGTCTATATCATTTTAGTTGGATGATTTTATTGTGTTATGCTAAAGCATACGTCCACTATTTTTTATTTTTCCTGTTTTTTTTCCTACCTTTCTGTCAATTATTTGAACATTTTATAGAATTCCACTTTGATAGACATATAGATAGATATTGTATAGAGAGATTATATGTATAATTTAGTGCTTCTTTCCATTGCCTTTAAAAAAGTAGTTTCTGTACATATTTCCTTATATATGAGGGTAAGACAAAAAATATTAATCTAGGGTTCCAGTTCACATATGCATAGTTTTTATGCCCCCCAAAAAGTGTCTCTGCAAAAGGGAGAACCCATCACAGAGTTGGGTATATAGCCCCGCTCCAGTGGAATGAATAATAGAAATGTGGGTGAAAGGAGATAATGGACAGTGTAAAACACAAAATAGCAACAATAATATCTAATTGAAGAATCCATGAGGGTGTAACGATGGAGGAGGGAGGGAATAAAAGAGAAGCTGATACCAAGGAACCAAGTAGAAAGAAAATATTTTGGAAATGTTGATGGCAACATATGTACAAGTGTGTCTAATGCAATTGAATGATGGATTGTCATAAAATTTGTAAGAATCCCCCAATAAAATTATTAACAATAATAATTTTGGGGGGGCATCACTGCTCTCTGGTGGTGGGAGTAGGAGGTCCAGCCCCACTGCTGGAATTGAACCTCCGTCCCAGTGGGCCGCAGTCCCGCGCACAACCACTACGCCACCAGGGCTCAGCCCTAATAATAATAATTTTAAGAAAAGGTGTCTCTGCAATTAGTCATTGGCTATAGATAAGTTCTCTCAGTAATACACTTTTCTTAATCCCCTTAGGGTCACTTCACATATACTGACAAAGCACAATAAAATAGTGATTTCTGAAGGAATCTACTGGATAAATTAAATTCAAGGATCTAGAGAGGGCAGCTCAGAAAATTATGGTGACTATTTTGGGGGGGATTTCAAATTGGCAATCTTGATAGAATTTTTTTCCCAAATGATATAGGATGATTATGAAGTGTTATCATGAAGGCTTAAGAATACAGAATTCTGACTGAGCCCTGGTGACGCAGTGGCAGTGTGGGGGACTGCAGCCCAGAGGATTGCCAATTCAAATCCAGCAGCAGTTTTTCAGGAGCAAGGCTGGGCTTCCTACTCCCACCAGGGCAGTGATGCGAGAAAAAAAAAAAAAGAGTAGAGAATTCTGCATTGGGGGGGCGGGGGAGGGAGGGGGAAGTTGTGCTGAAGGATTTTTCTCCCATAACCACAAAGTGCCTGCCATTCTTCAAGGGTAGCAAGGGCTGTCCTGTGAGAATTTCATGGGGAAACCTTATCCCAGAACACTTAAAGCCATAACCTTGGGGCTGAGCCTGGGTGGCGTAAGTGGTTGAGTGTGGGACTGCGGGCCGCAGGCTTGGCGGTTCAAATCCAGCGGCAGCTCTCAGGCGCAGGGCTGGGTAGTGCCCATGACCATCAGAGGGCAGTGAGGCTCCAAAACAAACAAACAAACCAGAAACAAAAAAAATGACATAATCTCGCTCAAACATTTTTGTTCCCCAAAGTCAAAGAACATTTTAAGTAAACACAATTTGAGCCCCTCTAAGATGTCCAAAATGGCATTTGACATGGGGAAAATGAAAAGGCATATAATTCTTCAGTGAAAGTTAGAGAGATGGAAATACCATTTTCAGACATCTATAAGCCTACATGGAGGTCATGAAGAGGGACAGTAGCCTCACATTTTGATAATTTTATTTAATGAATGTTACCATGTTTTTGTAGAAATACTTTTTACCGACCCTTATATACATAACTTATCACAGTCTGTCATTTAACTAGTGTCAACATTTTACCAGCTCTAATGAAATGGCTTACTGCTTTAAATATTTTCCTACAAACATTTAGAACATTAGCCAGAGCTATGTTTACTTCTTCCACCAAATATGAAATTTATAACTCAAAAGGAAAATGAATTTCATATAACCAGATTTTTGTTTCCCACTGTTCTTTCAATTGCCAGGTTTAAAAAATTTTAAATTTTTAAATAATGATCAAAATTTTCCTTTTCTAAAAGAAAACTGCCTGTAGTAATTCTTTTAGGGCTCATCTGTTGCTGACAAATTTTCCTGGTTTTGGTGGATGTGTGATTCTGGATTGACAGTTTGCTTAGCACTTGGAAAGTGTGGTGTCACAGTCTTCTGCTCTCCATGCTGGTGTTGAGCACTCCCTTGTCATTCAAATTGCTTTGCCAGCTCCATCCCCAACTCGTCTGAAAAGGGTCACATTGCACGTCCGGGATAGAATAGGAGGAAAATGTGGACAGGCCTCAAAATCATAAAAGAGACCAGAAAACTGGTGGGATCCATCTCAGCAACCTTTAATGTCTGAAACTGAACTCATTTCCCTGTTAGAATAATCACCGTTCGAGATCAAAAGGGCAGCATTTCCCAAAGGACAGAAGGTTAAGAAGGAATGGAAACAGGAAGCATGGCGGTGGGGGTGGGGTAGAGTGGATGAGCAATGGGAGAACAGATGGTACATGGAAGCGAATGAAATGGATAAGTTGAGACAAAATGTGCATACATTACTCAATGTAATATTCATGAGCTGCCCTGTAAATGCTCACCTAAATCCCATTAAAAAGTTTGATTTTAGGAAAGAGTGTTTCTCTTAAAGAGAGGTGTCCTTTCTCTCTTGTTCTATTCAAATTTTTTTTTTCAGTTTTCAGAACTTTGACGATTTGTTGATGTGGGTATCTTATCCTATTTGTGGACTACTCTGTGGGTTTTACTTTATGAATTATCTGAGTTTATGTATTTTCCCAAATTTGATACATTTTCAGTCATCTTTTTTGTGCATTTTTCACTACTTTCCACTTCATGCTCTCTTTCTGGGAAAACAATGACACACATTACATCTTTTTCCCTCACAAGTCTCTGAGATGCTGTTCTTTTTTCATATATAAGCTTGCAATTGACCTTTGAACATTATGGAGATTAAGAGCACCAACATCCCTTCTAGTTGATCATCCACATACGATCTACAGTAGACCCTTGACAACACAGGTTTGAACTGTGCAGGCTCCTTTATATGCTGCGACTGCAGTGAACTTAAGCGGTATCTGCTTGAAGCACAGTCTGACACACGTAGCTCCGCCAACACTTGAGCTCCATACAATAGCAACGGGGAAATCCACACTTAACTGGGCCTTTTAAATTCAGACCTATGTTGTTGAGGGTTCAACTCTTATTTCCTCTCTCTTGTTCAGAGTGACTCATTTTTATTGCTTAATCTGAAAATACAATGATTCTTTTCTCTGACTCCTTCATTCTGCTCTTGAGTCCTGGCACTGAGTTCTAGATGTTTGTTCTCACGTTTTCAGTTATTAAAATTTCATTTGATTCTTCTTATGCCTTTCATTTATTTGCTGAGACTTTGCTTTGTTTTTCTTTTTTCATTTGTTTAAATGCAGATATCATTGCTCGTTAAAGCATTTTTCTAATGAAGGCTTTAACAAAACACCCTTGTTAAAGAATTGTTCTATATCATTTCAGCGATGACATATATTGTCCTTTTCTTTCAAGTTGAGATCTTCCTGGTTCTTTGTTTGACAATTGACTTTGTATTATATCCTAGTCATTTTTGTCTTATGAATCTGGGGTCTATTTAAGCTAACATCTTGTTGCCATTGCTTCTGCAAGGGGGAAGTATATGATTGACTTATTCTAGCTGGGGTTAGAAGTCCATTTTTCCTCACTTGGTCTTTACTGACACCTCTGGCCTGTGGGGGGGTTAAAGTGAAGTGAGCTCATGCTTATTGCTAGGTGGGAGCCAAATTCAAACTGTTCATAGGGCCTTTAATGACACCATCATAGAATTGGGTACATAATGGGAATATTATGAGTCACAGTGGCTTTGTACTCTTTTTTGATAGGCCATAGAGTAGTATAAAATATGGGATGTGCTCTTTGATACCTGACAACTGATCCCCTCAACACCTCATGATCACTGAGGCTGCTATGCTGCTTCCATGTGGGCGTTGTTGCTTCTCAACTAGATGGCTGCTTGTTTATCTTCAAGCCTTTAAGGGCCCAGACTCTACATCCCCTGATTACTGGGCACCATCAGCTTTCTTCACTGCTTTTGCTTATGCACCCGTTTTGTCTACCGCAATTGTGTCAGGACAGGCTGGTGTGCTTTTTCCATGTAAGATTTGCTGTTTCTCGGTTAGATGGCTGCTTGATTATCTTCAGACCTTAAGGCCTATATCTTTTAATAACTGGGCACCATCAGCTTACTTCACCACTTTGTGAATGAGGGGGAGTGCAGAGTGGGAACCCAAAGCTCATCTGTGGGCAACTGAACATTCCCTCATAGAAGGCTCAGGGAGAAGAAGAGTCAGTCAGGGTGTAGTGTAGCAATGATGAAACAGAACGTTCCTCTAGTTTTTGAATACTAACCCCCCCTACACACACACACTATCAATATCCCAGTTCTACCTTACAAATCCAGCTGGATTAGATGAGGCGCATTGGTACAGATAGAAACTGGAAACACAGGGAATCCAGGCCAGAAGAACCCCTTAGGACTGGTGGTGAGAGGGGCTAATGGGAGGGTGGAGGGAAGGTGGAGTAGAAAGAGAGAACAGATTGCAAAGACCTACATATGCCTCTTCCCTGGGGAAAGGACAGTGGAGGAGAGGTTGAGGGGAGACATTGGATGGTGTAAGATATGACAAAATAATAATAATTTATAAATTATCGGGGGCTCGTGGGGGAGGGGAAGTAGGGAGGGAGGAAAAAAATGAGGAACGGATATCAGGTCTCAATTAGAAAGCAAGTGTTTTGAGAACAATGAGGGAAACGAATGTACAAAAGTGCTTGACACAATGGATGTATGTGTGGATTGTGATGAGTCGTATGAGCCCCAAATAAAATGATTAAAATATATATGTGTGATGGCAGGTTTCCCTCTCAAACATAGGGAGAAATTTGTTCAGATGAAGTTAACAGCTTTTGAAGCTCTAAATTCCTGGAATGAATCCAGTGACTCCATCCAGAGGCTGTGTGAGATAGGCTAGTCAGGAGAGAAGAGATCTAAGACTATTAAAGACTTGTGCCAACTACCCTGAAAGTAGACCAGAGAGGAAACTGCCCTAAAGAAGATTATTTAAATGAATAAGATTGGTGTGTGTGTGTGTGTGTGTGTCTGTGTGTGTGTGGGTGTGTGTACATAGATGGATGTTGGCAGAAGTGGCTAGGAAGTCTCCAGGTCCCTAAAAACAGAGGTGCTAAGGTGCATTTTATCTTTGCTTACCTGAGTTACAGACTATTTTCAGCCTCCAGCAGAATTATCAGGTCCCTCAAAGGCATCGTGGCCTCTGGCATTTCTGCCCTGCCAACGATACCAACTGTAGCAGGTATGGGTGGCAGAGCAAGCCCTTCCTATTACCCAGTTCCCACTTCTCAGGATTAAGCAGGTGCTCCTCAAGGAAGATGGATCTCCCACATTACAGGAGCCTCAATGTGCTCCATGAGGATGTTGCAAGACAAATGGCCCCTGCAGCACCCCTCCAGCCCACCGTCCGGTATTTCCATTACATTTGAACCAGAGTCATGGTACATGAGTTTGGGTGTAGTTCATTTTCTGTCTTACATGATAAACGTGCCAGCATTCAACCAATCAGTCACTTGTATGCAGGGAGTTCATTTGTAAGGCCACTTGGCTTCCTGGCACTGCTGTTCTGCTCCCATTTCTCCCTGTCTAATGATCCAGGACCTAGTTCCTGTTGGTTGGGCCAGGGAGTCTGGCCTCTGTGGAGCCTGAATATCTTCCAATAGCAAAGAGGTCTCAGCCCTACCTCAGGAATTCTTTTCTTCTGCCCTGAGGTGGCCAGCAGAAATGTCTAGGAGAGCTATTCTTTCTACCTGCCAGACTCACACTGCCCCCCACCCCCATCGGCTGGATCTATTCCCCTACTTTCTGTCTGAGCAGGGTTGATTTGGGCTTCCAGTGAAGCTGCATCCTACCCTCTTCAGACCATACCCTCTTGCCCTGGACAGGCAACTATTTCTTTTCTTTTCTTTAAAACTCCCTAAAATATTTTCATTACCTGAGGTCACCTTGCAAAACTCCCCAGGGGTATCATATTTTACATAATGCTTAATAGAATTCTATTGATCAGAATTGGCTATTTTATAGATTTTTTTTAAAAATACATCATTTGATTGGGGCCTCATACAACTCTTATCACAATCCATACATACATCCATTGTGTCAAGCACATTTGTACATTTGTTGCCATCCTTAGTCTCAACATTTTCATTCTACTTGAGCCCTTGGTATCAGTTCCTCATTTTTCCCCTCCCTTTCCCACCCTCTTGCACTCACAAATCCTTGATACTTTATAAATTTGTTTCCTGTCATATACTACCTGATGTCTCCCTTCACCCACTTTTCTGTTGTCCATCCCCCAAGGAGGAACTTATAAGTAGATCATTGTGATCAGTCCCCACTTTCTACCCTACCTTCCCCTTACCCTCCTGGTATCACTACTCTCATTATTGGTCCTGAAGGGTTTATCTGTCCTGGATTCCCTGTGTTTCCAGCTCATATCTGTACCAGGGTACATGCTCTTGTCTAGCCAGATTTGTAAGGTAGACTTGGGATCATGATAGTGGGGGTGGGGTGGAGGGGAGGAAGAATTAAAGAACCAGAGGAAAGTTGTGTGTTTCACTGGTGCTATACTCTACCCTGACTGGCTGCTCTCCTCCCCAAGACCCTTCTATAGGGGAATGTCCAGTTCAGGTGACTATTTCTGAAGAGACATTGGTGAAGGCAAAAACCAATGCTGAGCCTACTGAACTGACTCAACTATATAGGTGCCCATCAGATTGGGCCAGTGAAGACCAAAAGGCCCTGAGGAAGGCTATAAGGGCCCCCTGGTCCCAAGAAGATCTTTCGACTCCAGTATTCCCCCAAAGCATTCCTCCATAAAGTGAATCCATACCTATAGGACCCTGGTATTTTCTTCATTGGGATTTGCAAGTACCAAGAGAAAGGGTATGGGCAGCAAAGTTGAGGATTGATTTCACTGGAGGACATCTGTGGATACCTACCATTAACCTGGAGAAATCAGCTGTGCATAACAGGGTTTCACAGATGGTCTTAGCATCTGTGTGCTCTGGAGGGGGTGAAGGGACATTCAGGAGGGTCTTGAGAATTGCAGCAGGGAATAAAGACTGCATGGAATGAAGCAACCCAGGAAGAAATGGAAGGCCAGGGTCTGGTAGAAGCAGGCAGAACCTCAATTGCTGGAGGCAGAGAAGGACAGAGACAATTTTAGGGCCACAGTGGGGCTGTGCTGAGAACCATGAGAGAAACCTGACTGGTGAACAGAAGTGGGAGGGAGTAACTGTATTTAAGGAAAGACTCTTAGCATAAGAGGGTGGTTGCCTGATTCTCTTGCACATATCCCTTGACCTCAGGAATACATATTATCAAAGACTCAAAGAAATTGTGGAATTGAAGCTCAGCTAAGAGTGGCACCTCTAGGATGGGGTTTTGGGAAAGGATTCTGGAAGAAGGAATTCTGACTCAGGGGTCTCAGCGGAGAGGGAAAGGCAAGAGCTGAGAACAGTGTGCAGCCATACAGGGTACACCATGACAGCCTGCATTCCTAAAGGGAGGAGCAGAAAGTGTGTGCAGAAGGCTACAAGCCTCGGATCAGAATCTGAGGACACAGAACTGGCTGTGGGAAATAGCAGGGTGCCATGTCAGTGGTTTGCAGTCATGGTCATTACCAGTCTCACTGGGCCAGCTTTCAAACTTCCCAGGCTCATTATAGGTAGTTCCCTGAGGAGCCCACCTGGCCGTGCGCAGATCTGCTCTCAGGAAAGAACTTGCATGCTCGATGCCCCATATGGAGCAATCAAGGTCCTTGTTCACATTGCTTCATTGCTACATCAAGGTGGGCATTGTCCTTCCTTCCTTTAGGATCACAACCAGGATTCTGGGCAGTATTAGGGTATCAGTGTCAGTTGTAAGTCACTGACCAGGGTTAGGGTCCTTTCAGCAATGTCTCCTGCACAGCTCAACGCTTTTTTGCCTAGGAAGCTTCACACTTATAAGTCACTCCCTGTAGCCCTGGCTCTTCCCACTCTCCTTTGACACAAGCAACAGCTGAAAAGCTATTGAAGAATTTCATACAAAACTCTCAGATTTAAATTTGACATTTCACTTAAATGTTTGAAAACCATTATACAGGACAATTAAAATAAGTCTTTGAGAAAGAGGTAGGTCATAGATACCACAATGGGATGGGGCTGAATGATGCATTTGAGCCTCATCCACTGAGTGGTCTACTTCGAAGCATACTCAGGCATGAAAACCTGTACAGCTGCCTCTGTACGAGTTACGTGAATTTGACAGACAGGATCCATGACTCCACTGTCTGGGAGACACCTGCAGAACCCTGAAGATAATTATGCTATTGTGGTGAGGGAGGGGCTTGGGGCGGGTTGGTGGAAGAGAGTCCTGGCTCTTGATCTAGGTCTCTGTGCTTCGGGAAGAGCATCCCCTCTGGAGCGTGCGGGGGTTTGGGAGTGGACATCACACTTGGCACAGAGCAGGTGCTCAGTTCCCGCATGTCCTGCCTCCCCCCACCAGATTCCACCAACCGAGACTCGCTGGATATGATTGAGCGCTGCATCTGCCTGGTGTGTCTGGACATCCCGGGGGGTGTCGAGCTGAGTGACACTAATATGGCCCTCCAGCTCCTTCACGGCGGAGGCTGCAGCAAGAATGGGGCCAATCGCTGGTACGACAAGTCTTTGCAGGTAAGTGCTGCATACGCATGGCTGCCCAGTGCATCACGCGGCAGGACCAGTGTTGAGTGTGGCTGTCTTTCTTGCTGGCCCTACCTCCTCAGGAAGCTGGACTGTCAGAAGAGTTTTTTAAAAAAAAGACACATGAAGTCAGTTTCTGCTTTGGCCAAGACTTTCTCAGAGCAAGCGTCGAAACTAAACTCAAATTACCCTGCACTTCCTGCAATTTATGGTCAGACCTGGGGTCCGTCCCCCACAACACCCCACGCACAGACTGTAAGGTGGGTCATGGCAGGGGTCCATGAACAGAGTAGCCCCTCTGTAGTAAGCTCTAAATAAGAATCCCATTTTATACACAGGAAATCGTGACTTTTTCATATGTCTGTCACCCTGCTCTGGATATTTCAACACATTCCTCTCTACGACTGTGAGGAAGGAGCGGCACAGTATTTCCTTGGGCAGAAAGATGTAGCAGAACAAAACAGCTTCTACTCTTTCGTTCCCAGACACGAACCTAGAAATAAGCTGGCCTTAGCATTTATTTGATGTAGAGTGAAAAAGCCATGCAGACGGCAGAACGTGAGGTCAGGTGATTCATCTCTGCTCCTCCATCCCACCCCCACCCCCGCCCACTTGTCAATTCTGAATCAAATCTCATTCATTTTTAAAAACCACCACATTTTTATCATGACTATATTTAAGGGAAAGGCAAACAATCTTGATACTTGGGGCTGGCAGTCATATTTATGAACATTTCTAAACAACACCATTTTTTTTCTTTCTCTGTCCTTTACATTCTGCAGGATAGCCTTTGTACTCATTACCATATTGATTCTGTTATTTCTAATGAGTTCTCTTGCTGCTGGGTTGGCTATTTTAGCCTCCATCACTGGAGCTAATGGTTTGCAATCTCTCATGGAGCAGCTGTGGAAATTAAATAAAATAATGAGTGCTCAGCACCGGGCACAGAGTAAACCTTGGTAGCAGTTTTTAAAGGTACACATTTCCTCGCTTTCTTTCAGTGAAAGAAACAGAAAGCAGAAATATTAGGGGAGACACAACTCCTCTCCCTCTTTGCCTGGACCAGGGACCTCCTGATACAGCTCACATCTCCTTAGCGCCTGGATTTCCCCCATACCCGAATTACATGGTCTAAGGAGGGCACATATATAATACACGTAGGCTAGTTGGAGAAGAACAGAGGGTGTATGGTTCTTAAATGGCAAAGACCTAGAGCTAGTTTCTGTACAGAAATGCAGCAGAAGCAAGAATGTGTGAGAAGATGAATTTTGAGGTAAACTTTACAGCTTTCTGTGTCTGGTTGTCCATAGAATAGACCTAAAGCAGCTGCTACCTTCTGGGAAAGACTGAGGGAATGTGTGAAGAAAGACAATTCAGGGTATATGGTGTAAGTTGTGAACTCCTCTCTGTGACCTGGAGGACATTTGAAGAAGGATCTGCGAATATTGGAGGTTCTGTTGCATGTGACGCTGTGCAGAGAAGAGCCAAAAGAATGCCCAGCTTTATTTGGGTTACACTTTAAAAACTGAAGCTCCTACCTTCTCGTCATTGTCTGCTAGCACTTTTTGCCCTGGCTGTTTCTTTCCCAAGTCAGTGCAACACAATTTTTGTAAGGGGAAAGTTATAGACAGTCATAACTAATCTTGACAGCTCATACAGATCTTTTATATCTATTCCTGTGAGCTGGGAATTATTAGACCCAATTTAAAGGAGAGAAAACTGAAGTCCAAAGAGTTGAAGCAACTCAATGACTGTCACCCAGGTGCTAGAAGGCAGCACCAGAACTGGGCCCGGGCATAAGAGAGGTTTAGTAGACCTCTCCTTTACTCACACTATGAAGTTTGGGGTTTTTCTTTTTCTCCTTTGAAATGCCATCCACATGGAATGCAGGAATGCCTTGGAAACTTGTGGCTTTCATCCCAGACCGTCACAATAAAGTGAATATTACAGTAAAGTGAGTCACACAAATCATTTGGTTTTTCAGTGCATTAAAAAAGCTGCCCTTGCACTATACTATAGTCTATTAGGTGTACAACAGCATTATGAAAAGAGATGAAATATTGTGAGAGTTACCAAAATGTGATACAACACATGCTGTTGGACAAAATGACCCGGAAAGACATGCTCAGTGCAGACCTGCCACAACTTTCAATTCGCAAAAAAACACATTCTCTGTAAAGTGAAATAAAATGAGGCCTCATCACATAACTTATCATTTTCTACCACTCATTCATCCAACAAAGCCATGGTGAAAGAAGTATGGTCAAGGGTGGCCCGAACCAACAAGTTCCATCAAACAAATATTCACATGAAAAAAAGCCAAGAGGTGTGGTTGCCATGAGCCTGAACAGAAGAGAAATCGGGCTAAAAGAAGGGTTTGCCTAGAAGATGAAAAGCGTGTGGACAGACTCATCGAGTCACTAGCTTGTTTCATTTGTGGAGCTTTGGGCTCTGCCTTCACTGCGCAGAACATTTATTAGAAGAGGGCTGCAACATTTAGACCTACTTTGAGACTCTCATGGTCTCAGGCCGCAGTGATCAGGCGTGTCATTCTGGTGGGGAGATGGTGTGTTTTGGTGTCCTTAGAGGACACTTGGCCTGGAGCCAAGGAACTGGTGTGGAATGCTGTCCTGTGTCTTCCTTGTTTCCCTCTGCAGTTTGTGGTGGGCAGGGACGGGGTCTGTGGCGTGGTCTGTGAACACTCCCCATTTGATGGCATCATCCTGGTGCAATGCACAGAGCACCTGCTCAAGCACATGTAAGTCTGGAGGGCAGGGTTCTTCCAGAGCAAAACTCTGCTGCTGAGAGGCTGCTATGCTGGGCTGTGGAGGATTTGGGTGGCTACCTGGGGCTGCATGCATCTGGAGAGAATCTTAGAGTAAAAAATAAAATTGAAAACTGGTTTGAATGGGATAGTGCTTTAGCAGCCAGAGGGAGCTCATCTGGGCCACACATTTGAAACAGTTTAGAAGAGGGCAGCAGCGAATTTCAGCTAAATAGGAATGTTTGTTTTGGTCCAGAAATGCCCAGATAAATTCCTATTGCTGGTCCTGGGTCAGGGTCCTACTAGCTGTTGGCTTAATGACGCAGGGAGGTCTCTACGTGGGGCCTCTTGTGTTGGCTCTCTCTTTAGCTTCCGTGTTGGCCAGATGGAAAGGGCTTCCCTGACCCTTTGAGACCCCATGCTTCCCCCAACATTCACCATGCTACTGGTTCTCTTCTTCTAGAACACCCTCCCTGGTCCTGAATTCTAAGTCACTCCTGCCTTTTAATATCTCTGAAACAAAACCCAAAGAGTCCCTGAGTGATACAAACAGATAAGCACTTGATTGCAAACGGAAAGAGGGTTGGCTTGAATCCATTCAGAGGTACTTCAGCAGAAAGGCCTGGTTATCCTATTTCCAAAAGATCTCAGCCAGTGAAAGAGGCAACTCTCATGGATCAAAGAATGCAGTTTAGGTCTTAAAAACATCTCTAAGTGTTATAAAAGTGCTCCTTGAGTAACATAAGCTGGCGGGAAAAAGGCAAGAAGTAGACCATAGAATCAGAAGGAGTGGGACTGAATCAGAGCTCTCCCACTCACTAAGTCTGATCACTTCTCTGAGCCCCCCTTTCTTCTGTATAATGAATCGAGGGCAAATTGTAGCATTGAAAGTCCGTAATTACACAGGCCAGAAGTTAACACAGTGGCAGAAATCACTGCCGCTTAGTTTACAGGGTACCAAGATGTCCCCTCTGTGCCGACAGGAAGAAAAGCAATCAGAAGCTGGTCCGAGCAGACTCTGTCAGTGAGCTCCCGGCCCCCAGGAGGCTTCGCTGGAAATGCTCCCCTGAAATCCAAGGCTACCTCGCCTCCTCTGCAGACAAGCTTCAATGGTAAGTAGAGCCCCAGTGTCTTCAGCAGCTGTCAGAGAGTTCCTGTGTTCCCAGCAGCTGCTAAGGCACCTCCAAGTTTCCCAGACCCCAGCTCCACTCTGCCTCTTTCATTGCACCCCTATCATGTAAATGTAGTCAAATTATAGAAGAATTATAACTCCTGGGGAAATAACCTTGCTGAGGTATTCATCATTTTCATAAAATGCAAACATTCAACTTTTTTTTTTACCTCGCTGAGCCAAGTCAAAGTCAGAATGTCACCCCTACTTTGAGGGGAATGAAAAACAACTAGTTTGAATAGGTTATTTGAATCCAAATTATTTATTTGCTTAGATTTACACTGCAACTTGATAAGGGGGCCTTGTTCTCCAGGTGGAGAGGGGCAGCTCAGTCCCTAACGGGACAGAAGAGGAAGGCTAGGGACAGTGTGGATAATCTGGGGTCTTATCATGTGCCTGGCATTTAGCAGGGCTAGAGATAAGGAGGAAGCCAGAGACTGATAATCAGATCTGGTCTCCAATTGTTCACTCCTTCATTCTATAATGTCGAACTGTGTCCCAGTGGGGGGGGGGGGAGATTATTACATTCATTCATTCATTTGATCATGAAATGTGTGTGCCTCTCATCAGTATCAGGCCTTGGGGGTGAAGGGCATATACCTCTATGCAATAACTAAATCAAAGACCTAACCTACAGAAAAAGCTAACTGAGAAGAGTGAGGGAGGCTTTTCAAAGGAGATGGAGCTTGTGGTACAGTTGAATGGGAGAAAAAGACAGAAGGCAAGCATACAGATTGATAGGAGAACCTGGCTGTTTCAGAGACAACAAGGGCGAGCATGACCTGAATTAGGGCCTAAAAGAGTGAGATCAAATTGTGAAGAATAGAACTATCCTTTTATTATGGAGTCTGGAAATAAGGAGCCTTGGAGAATCTTTGTAAAGTGTTCTAGAAGCTGGTTAACAGAGGAGAACCCTGCATGAGAGCAGTGAAATGTGGAACATGACTCCCCTCGAGGCACTGTAGAGGGGTATCAGGCTGTTGTGGAAGAGGCAGAAAGGCATCAACTTTTCATCTATAAAATGGGCTGTTTCTCAACCCAAGAAGGGTTGTTTAGGACAAATGAGCAGTCAAGTGAGCAGACCTTCCCAGCATGTGTTAGGCAGAGGAAGATTCTGGTTGCTTTCAGGGATTCAAGGAGGCCCGCCTGCTCTCAAAGCACTCAATTGCTCTCTCTCTTGCAGAAACTAAGAGAGTGGGGAAAGGCTTGTGGGTAGGGAGGGAAGGAACATGGGTGCTCTTCAGCTGCTGTGGAAGGACGCGTGGGCAGGTCAGAAGACGGTTGCAACCTGGAGTTGCCCCCATGTGTCGGGGAAGAACAGGCCTCCATGGGACTTGCAACGACTGAGTTTTTGGAAGTTAGTTGCCAGGTCTTTTTTTCAAGGGCATTTCTGGATGAACTCAAGCTTCCACCATTTTGATTATTAGCCTAATACTGGATGATATAAGCACTTACTGAGGAGCAGCAGGAAGAGTAAAGGAAGTCCATGAGATTTAAGTGTCACTTTGAGGGTGAGAGGTCAGTGTGGAAGGAGAGCCGGGAAAAAAGAAACCAGTTTTAAAGCTCTAAGAGCAACCAAGTCAACAGTCTCTGAGGACCAAGGATTCTGGGTTGCTGGTAAGGCTAGCTGTGGTGCCACCTGTCACCTCTAGGTCTTTCCTCTCCCAGCAGAACCAGGGTGACTCTGTAAGCTCCACCCTGGACAGAGGGGATTTGCCATGTTCCAACAGAATGGCCTGTGCCAAGAGAAAGCTCCAGGATATTGAAAACACTTCAAACAGACCTCATGAATTAACGCTTTCAAGCCACTTCCGTGGATGGCCAAAACCCAAACCAAACTCACTGCCATCGAAGCAACGCTCACTCATAGCCACCCTCGAGAACAGGATAAATCTGCGCCTGTGAGTTTCTGAAACTGTGATTCTTTACAGGAGCACAAAGTCTTCTCTCTCTCCTGAGCACCAACTAGTGGCTTTGAACTGCCAGCCTTGCAATTAGCAGCCCAACACATAACCACTACAGCAGCAGGGCTTCTATTTCTATAGACATCAGCCGTCTAAAATTTTGCTTGTGGGCACTGTTCTCTTTGCCAATGCAAAGTTCTCATCCTCTTGTGGCTGCTTCACTGCTTCACTGCTGCAGCCTGGCCCACCCTGCCTGGGAAGTTTCACTTCCAGCTTCAAGTCACTGACAGTGTGGTGGCCTGGGCACTAGAGCAAGGCCTGTCTCTGACTCCTGGCATGATCCTGGGCGACAAGGACCGATGCTCATTATCAACTCTGCTCAGAAACCTGGTCAGACACAGGGATATGACTATCCTGTTCCATAAATAACCAAAACATCTTCTCTTCTTTCCACAGGATAGTGAAGAATCTTGACTTGACTGTTCATAAGTTCAATTTCTTTGGGAAAACATTTATTAAGCAGCAGAAATGCAGCCCTGATGCCTTCATTCAGGTTGCCCTTCAGCTGGCCTTCTACAGGTGAGCCAAGCCTTAAAGGTGGACTAAGTTTTTTTCCAGTGATCTGGTAGATAAGAGGCTAAGATACTAGCATCTGAAAGCACAGTACAGGGAATCATAACTTTTAGATAGGTCTAGAGTGGGGGGAAGGATGATCGTAGGAGAAGTCATCTGATCTGGAATTCAGAGTCAGAATCTAGCCTCAAATCGGAGGAATAATGCTCCCAAGTGAGGAAATACCTGAATAAAGGCCTACAGTCCTGGTTCTCGACCTTTTAGGGTTTAATGACCCTTTCACAGGAGTCACCTTAAGATCATTGGAAAACACATATTTCCAATGGTCTTAGGAATTGAGACACCACTCATTTATCTGTCTCCAGGCAGGTCTGCCCACATATAAGTACCCAGCATAAAGACTGTTACCCATGCTAACCATGCTTCAAGACAAAATTTCATGTATTTGTCATTAGAAATAAATATTTCTAAAATAAAAATTATGTAAAGCAATATATAATTACATATTGTTTTAGTGATTAATCATTATGCTTTAATTATGTTCAATTTGTAACAATGAAGATACATCCTTCACATCAGATATTTAGATTATGATCCATGACAGTAGCAAAATTATAGTTATGAAATAGCAACAAAAATAATGTTCTGGTTGGGGAGTCACCACAAAATGAGAAACTGTATGAAAGGGTGAGGGCATTGGGAAGGTTGAGAACCACTGACCTAGAGACAGAGGTTCCAAAAGCAAAAGGGAGACCAGCCGGGTGGTGAGGACTTTGAGATGGGCGGGGTCAGACCCATGGGGCCCAAGGAACTGCTACTGAGTCATTTTCAACTCAAAGCAACCTTTTATAGGGTTTCTGAGATTATACATTTGTATGGAAGCAGACTGCCTCATCCTTCACCCAGGGAGCATCTGGTGGGTTTAAACTCCTAACCCTGCTGTTAGCAATCCAAGGCAGAATCACAATGCCAGCAGGACTCTTTCACTGACCCAAAGCAGCCACCAATTCTCACTCAACACCCAGCTCCATCACATTCCAGAAGTTTTCTACCGGTAAGAGTTATTACATTGAAGGGCATTATTCACTTATTTATTGACCGTTATCTAGACTGTCACCCCAACCTGGACATTTTTAGTACCTTGATATCTCTGTGGCTCTAGGGCCTTTCCCATGTTAGGCACAGAGCTGGCCTTTAGAAATATATTAGCTGAGTCAAAAGAATGAGAAAACATAGAAAATGTTCAAGGGATGGCTGGGTGAGGTCTGTGATTCATAAAAATCCCAAAGGTGGTAGATACATGTTTGAGAGAGGAGAAGAAGGAGATAAAGATTGAAGACAGAGGTAGCAAACCAAGGTGACCT
The DNA here is from genome assembly GCA_004026705.1 of Nesogale talazaci. Classification (NCBI taxonomy): domain Eukaryota; kingdom Metazoa; phylum Chordata; class Mammalia; order Afrosoricida; family Tenrecidae; genus Nesogale; species Nesogale talazaci. The sequence goes on from PVJH01010880.1 coordinate 19,980, forward strand.
TTTATATGGAATTAAAAGGCCTTCCTCTAGGCAAGGGTGATTTATTTGGCTCCTGACACTACACAGTTTGTCTAGCACAGATAGTACCCATTTCAGGTTGTCCAAGAAGAAAATTGCCACATTCATGGGGACTTGCAGTAAACCTGGGACTGGGAGGCCTCACAAATGAGCAGCAAAACCTGCATGTCCATATCAGTCTCATATCAATCAAGGGTTGTAACTTAAAGGGATGTGAGTGCAGTCTTGTCAAGCCTCGTTCCTACAGAACCTTTGGAAAGGCCAGTCTCCCACCCCAACCCCCAGACAATATTACACAGATGTTGCAGGCTACTAACAACAGCAGTCATTACCATTCTGATGGGTACTTAGATGGTATATAAGTGAAGGAGGCCATGATTACTGGTGCTGCCTTGATCAATATCTCGGGCCTCTGACCTGTGAGAGCTCAGTCTAAAGATGAGGCATCCTGTTGGATCGAGCTCAGAGCATCTCCTTCTCTATTCACAGGGGCCTGTGCTATATGGGCATGACTAAAAGTGGGTATGGCCAGAGGTTCCTAGGCTCCTGAAATAGCCATTTGTTTTCTGTGGATAAAATTCTTTCAGTTTAAGCTGTAACAACAACAAAAACAAATTATTAACCTCCTACATTTGGCAAAGGAGCCCAGTGATGTGGTGGTTCCACCGTCCCACAGGGGTCAATATAAGTCATCATTGACTAGATGGCAGTGAGTTTGATGATATATAGATATAGATATATAGATATTTGGCAAAGACCTTGAGGCAGTCTAATAGCAGCCAGCAACATCATCCGCTCATTTGGGCAGCATAGTATTTGACTCAAGGGACCATGAAAATCAAACCAAATGAGTTGAGTGCATCTTAACTCATGGTGACCTCATGTATGTCAGAGAAGAACTGATTTCCAGAGGATTTTCAATAGCTAAATTTTTATAAAGGAGACCACCAGGATTTTCTTCTAAGATGCCTCTGGGTGGACTTTCACCTTCAACATTTAAGTTAATAGTGAGTACATTAACTATTTGCACCACCCAGGGACCATCAAGGACTAAAACACAAGGAGAGTACTTAGTGCAAGAGCCTATAGGAGACTGGACGTAAATGCCCACAGTATATTCAGTCATCTACCAAATAACACAGCACCAGCACAATGCTAAATCAGATATGGTCTCTGCCTAGAGTTCACCGTATGGGTGGAGTTGCGCTGAGAGGGCCCAGGCATAGGGCCTACTACTTGCTGGGTTACAATGGATGGTCATTGTCCTTCTTTGAGTCCTGCATCTTTCTACTTGCCCACCTCCAACATGCATGGACTTTGTTGACAGGTGAGCAAGGAGTATTCAAATAGAGGAATACAAGCTGGGGCCCTGGACTCAAGGAAAGAGATTTGCTCTGTCTAAAAGTGTGGAATTTGCTGCTACTCCGAACCCAAGAAACAGTTAAGGAAACTTGGCACACTCAGATCTGAGGGAAGGAAGCTTGACTGCCCTTGTACCTTTATTTTCCAGGGCTACCTCAACAAATTATCACTAGGTAGATAGCTTAAAATAATATGAATTTATTCTCTCACAGTTCTAGGGACTAGAAGTCTTAATTCAGGATGTCACTAGGGACACAAAAACTGTGAAAGCTGTCAGGGAAGATCTTCCTTATCTCTCCCAAGATCTGGTAGCCACAGGTTCTCTTGGTCCAAAGATACATCTTACCGACTTGGTTACTCTTCTCTGTACATCTCTCTGTCTCGTCTATTTAATAAATACACTGCTCAGATTGAATTAGGACCCATGATGTAGTATTTTGTCATTGTGAATGGTTATATTCTATGATAATAATCCATCAGACATCAGATTATCACAAAATATTTAGTTTTCCTATTAGATCTGACCCCCCCCCCAAATTTACCACTCACAAATTAACAATTTTTATATCCATACAGAATTAGAGACTCTCTAACATTGATCCTTCAGGCATCTCTTTGAGGATCCTCCTAATATAACATAAAACAGCATTCAAAAAAGTCCAGAACTGTGAAAATCAAGGCTGCTGCAGTTATTTTTCTTTTATCACTTGTGTTTCCCCATAAAAAAGTTACTCTTTGTTAATCCTACTTCACTTCATGTAGATGCCATGGAAGGCTCATGCCCACCTATGAGAGTGCATCCATTCGCCGGTTCCAGGAAGGACGAGTGGACAACATCCGGTCAGCCACTCCTGAAGCCCTGGCTTTTGTGAAGGCCAAGACTGTCCACAAGGCTTCCACCTCGGTAAATCTTGTACAAACCTGAGGAGACTCCCAGAGAAGCCAGCACAGCAGCTGAGGGGCTGTCCACCTGCTTGGTTCTTAGATAAGCATCTCCAATTCTCTGTCTATCATTAAGCAGACTTCTAATGCTTTGTGTTCTCTCTCTCTCTCTCTCTCTCTCTCTCTCTCTCTCTCGTATGTTGACAGGACACAGAGAAACTGCTGCTCTTGAAGGATGCCATTCGTGCACACACTGAGTACACAGTCATGGTGAGTTATGTTGCAAAGCCTCAAGCTTGAGTTCATACGCGCCTAGGCACCACACCATGTGTGAGCTACGCCTACAGCTTCCCAAGGAGAGCAATGCCTCCTCTTGTGGTAACAACACCACTCCTTTCCACCCACATGAATCTTACGAGTCTACAATGAGGTGTTTTCAGGAAATAGCAACAATGATAGCAATAGCAGCCAACATATGCTAGCATCCAAACAATATGGCACTCTGTAGTTTGTTCAATGAGAAGTATGAGGAGATTGGGCTTGAGGCTGATAAGTGATGTAAGACATTGTTTACTTCCCTCTTCTAGGTCTGGCCATCATTATACTACCTCTGAATGAAAAATACATCCCTAGTAGCTAAGTGGGCTACTAATCATGGGACACTAATCATGGGGTAACAGTTTGAACACACCAACATCTTGGATGAAAAGTAAGGTCATCTGTTCATGTAAAAAACTACAGCATCAGAAACCCCAGGGAACAATTAAAAAAAAACAAAACAGGGAGCAGGAGTAGAAAAAAAAACCCTAAAAGTCAATCATGAAATCAAAATTGAGATGGGCATATTTCCCTAGTTTAAGAAAAAAAATAAATTTCTAGCAATACAAAGCCACTATTTTCATACAAACAATAGAAATAAGCTATTGCTTGGGCTAGTGAATGATGTGCTGATTGCAAATCATTCTGGTAGTAGTTTTGAAAGATCATGTAATCTGCAAAAATATGCTGATTAAATTTCTCTCTGGATACTTGAAAGCAAGTGCAACAGATTCCTGGTTATTAGAACCAGCCAACTTAGGCATTTCTCTAATGCAGTTGAATTACTAATAACTAATACATTTGAATAGTTATGTGTTCTGTTTAGAGAAAATCCATCCATCTTGTAGACAACAAGCTTCTTTTGTTCTCCTGCTTTACGACAGGTCAAGTTCTGGGTGCTAAGAAATTAGAGCTGAAAATCCATATGACATCTCGTTTGTGAGTGTCTGGGCTAGAGTCTACCAGTCAGCAGTTTGAAACCACAGTTGCTCTGTGGGTGGCAGATGGGCCTTTCTATTCCTGTACACTGCTGAGAGTCTGGGGAGTTCTCCCGCGCAGTTCTACCCTGTCCTGTAGGCTTGCTATGAGTCGGCACTGACTCCATGGCAGTGAATTTGCTGCAGTTTTTTGGTTTGGCTTTGTTTTGCTAATGAGCTTCTTGTCTAGTTAGAAGGACAGACCTTGATGCAGAGGAATCTAGCCCCTTGTTGAAGAGTCCTCAAGGAAGTCACAGAGAACAGTGGTGAGGAGTGCTTCACCCTGCTGGGGGAAGACTTCACAGAGAATCTTCTACTGCTTCTGACACTGAAAGGATGAAACGGTGTTTGAGGGGCAGGCCTAGAAAAGAAGGAGCAGCATATGTGGGCAAAGCTAGCGTCTTGAGAGAAAAAGTAAGTGATATATGACGGAGAGTTTGCAAAGGAAAGAGAAGCAGAGACAGTCAGGGTTTTAGACTTCTCTCATATACAACTCACTGTGGTCAGTCAAGTAGAAGAAGAATTTGCTGAGGGTTCATGATTTGCCAACAGGCAGAATGGTAACTAAGAGTCTGTATTGAATTTGATCACCAGAGAAGACCCTGAAGTCTGGGCTGTGACTTTGAATTGGGCCATAGAGAAAGCGAGGAATTCTTGGCTGTGACTTTGAGTTGGGCCATAGAGAAATGAGCACTGTCCCACAAGCCTGTGTGCAGGAGCTCAGCCTGCACAGCAGCAGCTCCAGAGCCTGACTTGCTCTGAAGACTCCACTGCCCGGACAAAGGCAGCCTCCCAAAAGAGCCAAGCAAGACCTCACCCAGCTAAGTTGGAGAGGTGTGAAGAAAACCTGTGTGGCCCTGCTGCCTATTATCAGGAAAGACCTTCAGCCTGATCCTTTTGGCCACCTGCACACTCTTTTACTCCCTGCCTTAGGACGTGTTCTCCTGGAACAGGCTTTATAACTGGCTTTATGTCCCTGCAGAAAAGCCATTAACACATCTCAACACACCATACCCTCTACCTATTTTGAGTGATGTTCTGTAACTGCACCAACCCTGCCCCTCTTCTCTCTTTACATGTTGCTCTGCTTTCTGTTTGAAAGTCTCTGGGAAGAACTTGTCATAATTTGGTTGCACTGTCCTTGGTGTAAAGGAATCCCTGCATGGCATCAATGGTTGCCAAGAGGCTGGAAGTTTTGGTCCCCTCAGGGGCAGCCCTACACTGATCTATGTAGGGTCTTAATAGCAACAATTGTTGGCCTGGTTTAAAACTTGAAACTATAACCATGAATCCTGGGAGGGGAGGGGATAGAGTGTGGGTGAGGGCTGTTTCACAAATTAATGGACATGTTTGATTGTTTGTTTAAAGACACTTATTCAGTTTACCGACCACAGGGGCATAGTATATGATTCACCATTTTGAATATCCAACTCAGTATTGTGAAATTGTATCTGTTACCACTGTGAAACATGTTTCAGTTTTCTAATCTGTTCTACCAGCGGGGGGGTATTAAGGCCATTAAAGTTCATCCTACAAGGTATGAAGAAAAAAAAGTACATAGAATGTGTAGTTAGGGACAGTGACCATATGACTAACGTAATGAGTGCAAGGGTTACTGTAAGTCAGACAACTTAAGCAGCTAACAATAGGACAGAGACTGTGGGGTTGAAGAGGAAAAGATAAAGTTTTGATGAAACAGTTGCTTTAAATATAAGTGGTTACTTTCACTCCATCTTAAACCCCCTATTTTAGGGTACAAAAGAGACTCCACTCTCAAATACAATATAGAAACATTTATCAAGTCTTAAAAAGAGACAAAGACACAAGCACATTAGGCAGCTGAGGGAAGCTATTAACACAAAGTCCAGGTGGCACCAGAGGATTCATAATTGGGGAGCTAGATAAATAGGGAATGGAGCAAAGAAAACTGTCACAAAGTCATAAATGGTAGCAGATCAATAAATACATCAGAGTCCCAGGTGGGAATGCATTTTGTTAGCACTCTCTCCCCGAAGTAAGAGATTCAAATATTTCTTCATCATGAAACTCATCAGGTGAAGAGAACAGACTCACATAGACTGGTAATTGAGGTCTTCTGATGGAAATACCAAAAAACAAATAAAAAGGAAATAGCCAGCCAGTCCACCCCACAGTGGAGTCCACCAATTGACAAGTTCTTTCTCATACAATATAATTTAATCATCTTTTCAGTACTTTATTCTTAAATATAAATAGATAGTCATAAATCTAGCAATTGAGGAGCGTGTCTAATATGAAAAACTGATATTAATTCAAAGAGATATTTTTTTAAAAATCTAAAGGGAATTAAAAGAGTGTAGGGAACAAGAGGAAAAAATAAACTTCAATTGAGATCCTCCAAAGATAAGGGCAATCATTACATTCTTAAATAACTACCACCACCACCACAAAACACACCCCAAAACTCCATTTCCATCAAGTTGATTATGACTCCGAGCAGATTCACATTACCCCATCATAGCTCACCTTCCAAAGTGGTGAATCTTTACTGCCACATCTTCCTCCCTTGAGTAACGCGTGATCTGAAACATTGAACTTACACTTAACAGTCAGATACTTTAACCAGTGGGCCACAGGGCTCCATATAAATCAGAACAAAAAATTATGAACCTTTTTCAGGAGATAAAAATAACTCTTGGTGTCTGTGTTGTAGAATAATTCACTGAAAGGATGGGGAGATAAAGCTGAGACAATATCTTCCAATTAATGGAGGGGAGAATAGATGCTCAGTTCAGGGAGACCAACATCCCAAATAATAGATGTTCAGGAAGAGAAAACATGTGTGTAGTGGTGGCAGGGGCTAGCGCAGCAAACTTATTCAAGAAAACTTCCCAGAACTTAGGCCATGCCTTTATAAAAGAACCCACACATTTATTCAGTAATTGATTAAAATACTTATGTCAAGGATAGTTCACAATATTAAGAGTTCCTAAAAAAGAGACAGACCCTAAATATTCACAGAAAATAAACATAGACCAAATTTTAAATCCAGAAATAAAAACGGAATTCAATTTCTCAACAGCATCACCGAGATGAAAGATAAGGGACCAAGGCCTCCCATTTCTGATGAAAAGATATTTTCAAGAAACACTCAATGCTAAGATAAACCGTCATCAACTTTGACGCTAGAATGGAAACAATGTTTTACTTACTTAGTGCTCTTTTTCATAAAGCTACTGGAGTATCTAGACCACTACTGAGAGAATGAAGCATAAAATAACAATCAGGCTCCAAAACAATCAGAAAACACAAGAAAAGATAAAGAGACTCCTTGGGATGCCCATAAAGTCAGCCGACCTAGGGAGTCCATAGAGTAATAAGAAGTAAATGAGTAATGAAATTGATAGATTGTCTGATTACATATCTTAATGTCTTCAGGGAACCCTTATACTTCTAGCTGAATATTTAGAGAGTAGCTAGCTATGTTTAGGGAGTTGAGCAAGTAAAACTCCACAATTTCGTCATTTTAAATTCTAAATTAATTCTCAGGAAACCAAACAAAAGAAAAAGGAAAGAATTCTCACTAGCTGACCCAGTTGTGAATATCTTATTTGTAAATTTGTAAATTTACAATAAAGTAAATACTAAGTATTGTATTGTAACTGTATAGTTACAATAATGTAAATACTAAGTATTGATCAAACAACAAATAGTTATGGGATAGTTGAAGTTTGTTTGGGGAAAAGGAACAAAAGATGGAAAACCTAATCTTCCATTGCCAGGAGATTATATATAAAAGTTAGAAAGGCAGCAGTTATAGTCTAAGCGTAGTTACTTATAACAATGGAAGTAAATACCAAATAAATAGTTTAAAGGATTGAAAGTGTTTGTGTCTATAGAAGGAGAATCAGCAGTAGTGGGGTGATATAAGCCTTTAGCTTATTTGGATTTTTAAAGTACATAAAATATGGCATCATTAATATAATAAAACCCTTTGTATCTTAATAAAACTGTATCCACAGGTAGAGGAGGTGAGAATTCTAATATGTATTTGGAGGAACATAATTCAATCTATAACAGAGAAAGAAAATCCTAATGGGGAGACAAGTGTGTTCTGGGGCCCCTAGTCTCTCTCAGTCCCCTCTGCTCTTCTAGTGTATTACTCATCTCAGCTTATGATCACAGATTTATTTGTCTGAATAATTTCTATTTACTCCCCCAAAATACGATATGCTTCATGAGGGCTGAGTTCTCTTTTGTAACTCCACAACCTAACAGCATCGAACCCAGAAAGCACGCAGATTCCCAGAATCCATGAAAGGTTGCATCGTAAGCCATTTTCTTCATCACTACTCACAGCTTTAACTCAGTCTACTAATTTGACCCAAGTACTACAGTCAATTCACGGATGGTAAAGAAGGGGATGTGTTGCCACAGAGTAGCTGCTCCTGTGTGCCTTCAGGATCCAGGGGTTAGACTAGAAAAAATTAACTGAGAGAACTACTTTGTCTATCACTTTATAGTTCTCTCCCTTCATCTTAATGGAGCTACTTCTAAAACGAGCTATGTTTGATTGTATGCCTTACTTTGTTCAGCATCTAAATAGGAGCATTGGAAGGACCGTTCATTTCCTTTTTTCATCTTTCATTGTGTATTTAATTTTATTTATATTCTAAATCATTTTATTGGGGCTCTTACAGCTCTTACCACAAAACTCATTTTCAATTAAAAGGAACAATTGTCAAATCATAAAATGTGCTTTATAAAAGGGAAACAATCCAAATTGGGATCAAGGTTTCTTCCTTTGTAATTTACAACAACAAAATGGTTATCTTTTATACCTGTGAAAGCAACAAGAGCTACTTAGGTACGAGCAGTTGGCCCTCATAGGTTTTATGGATGCGGTCATACATAATTATTCATTACCCTGATGTTGACTCAGACGTTATAGACAGAAGCCAGAAGTGATCCCAAATCTTCATCACTTCCCAAATCCCCTGCCATTAGGTTGATTCTGATTCAGTTATTGATCCTAAATAAGCATATGATTTAAGAATGAACAATGTGTTTGCTATAGAAAAACATGTCCCCTAGTCCTAATTCCAGCCACATTCCATTCCTAAACTCCTCTTGGACAAAAGTTAATGATCTACATGTGCTATTAAACTCATCTTTTGATAATATCCTATGAATAAAAAGGGCAAAACCTTTCATCATTCCAATAGCTTTCCCTTGGAAACACGATGTGGGTCTCTAGTAAGGTATTCAGTTCCTACTTTAAAACAATGTCTTGGATTATTAATCCAAGCTCTTTTAAGCTCATGAAATAGCAGACATGACTCAGGAACTGACCTTCCTACTCCCTACCTGGGAGGTCAGTACAAAGGATGACCATCCCACACTTTTCCTATGAAGGCACCATCCCACATGCATATGTCAGGTCAGCAACAGCCAGCTTTGTGGGTAGAGAGGATGGGGAACAGAGTGTCTCAGTGACCTTTCATTGGAACCCCAAGTCCAGAAGCAACCGTCTTGCAATCAAGTCGATGCTGATTCATAGTGACGCCACAGTACAGGGTGGAGCTATCCCTGTACGTTTCCAAGATCGTAACTGTTCATGGGGTTAGAAAGCCCCATCTGTTTTCCAAAGATGCTTTCGAACAGAAGACCACAGTTCACTACATAGCCATTGTGCCACCGAGGCTCCTCAAAGGTGAAATGCTAGTAGCTCTAAATTCCTTCTCTGCTGGTAGAGATGTGCAGTTCCTTAGAGCACGGGCCATCACACAAGTTATGAATAATAAGCCCTGGGTAACCACACACCATCATTATGCTATGCTGATGAACTGGAAAGGAAAAGAGGAAGCAAATAGATCCCACATGACCTTTCCTGTTCTTTGTCCCCAATTACCAGGCTCTAACAGGTATGGCCATCGACAACCATCTGCTGGCACTCAGAGAACTGGCCCAGGAAGTGTGCAAAGAGCTGCCTGAAATGTTCACGGAGGAAACTTACTTGATGAGCAATCATTTTGTCCTATCCACTAGCCAGGTACATATATTTTAAGATGACATAATGCAGCCTTCTCACTGACTAACAGCCCATTGGTAGTTGTCATGCAAACCTTACTTCTGCTTCTTAGGAGCCATGTGACCCTTAGTAAAACGATTTAAACTCTCATAGCACCTGTGTCCCCACCTTCTTTGTGCCTTAATCATGACGCTGTATGCCTTTCAAACTATGGCCTGAGAGATAGCGTGACATCCTGATGACCACAGGCTCTGAGGTCCTCCAGAGAAGGGGTGAAGTCCTGCCTTAACTAGATGCCACATTTTGGGTAGAAAGTCCAGTACTCTGCCCAGCAGTCAATTTAAGGCATTATTTAAAAGCAGATGCAACTAATGGGCTAGAAAGACCAGCCTCCGAGCCCAGTGTTCCCCGACCAGGTCTATGGGCTCGTTCTTTTGAGAACCACTGTCCCAGTAACAGAAAGAAGCCATTAGTAAGAAGGAACAGCTTAGGAAAGGAAATAAAACAATGTGGGATAGTTCTAATTCACGATGGTGAATTCTGAACTTGTAGTTCAGAATAGAATTTGTTCCATAAAGTTTTTAATAGCTATGAGATTTCAGAGACATATCTCCTGGCCTTTCTTTACAGGCCCCTCTGGTGGATTTGAATCTGTAACCTTTTAATTAGCAATGAGTACACTTAAATATTTCACACCCAGTGTCACCTCGGAAAGGTTAAGTTCCTTATCTTCTAGAAAATCTCGGACTGGGCCATTCAAAAGACTGATAAAACTGTGTCCTCTCAGTAATTCGATTTTGTCAGGGCAGCAGTTAGCTTGCAGACATGAATGAAAGAGGGCATCTACAACAACAGAACATCAATTCTTTAGGAAACCATCCATGGGCAAAGGATGCTGCTGAAAGGTTTTATAGCTTGAGGCTGTTATGACAAATTTATCTAACAATTCAGTGACTCTATTAGCAAGACTAATGGCTTGTTCTGCCCCATTAAAATAGTCAGAGTCACTTCCAAAAGCCCAAGCACATGCCACAAGCCTGTGTTTAAAATAAGAACTAGCCCTATGCCTGCCTAAGAACAGTTTTTTCATAGGAAGAATTAATACATTTATTTTGGAGTGGTAGGGTTTTCCTAACTTATGATTTGAATATCTTCATAAATATATTTCCTTGGTTTCTGACTCTAGATTACCATATCTCAGAGTTGTGAACACAAAGCATATTAGGAAAATCACAAAAACTCCAGTTAAAGGCAATCTTCGAAATCCCCAATGCTGGGTGATGTGTGTGGCCAGGCTTTGGGGGGAAATCAGACTAACTAAGCAAACCCGGCAGTAATTAAGGATCAGGGAAAGCAACAGAAATGATAGGCCAGATTTCCTCCACTTTTTAAATGACTCCCCCTGAGAAGTCATTTAACTGTCTGATGCAATCAGGGGGTCATTTACTAGATTAACTGGATTGCTTCTGTGCCTCAAATGATCCCCAGGTAAAGGAAACTTTCAGCCTAGATGCTGCACCAGTTCACACTGGGTGCAGCAGAGGGTAATTGGAAGGTAGGGAGTAGGCTTATTGCTTTTCTTCCTCTGATCTCGTACAGATGAACATCTGAAAGTGAAATTAGATGGGTTTCTATTTGTTATAAAGATTGTACCCATTTGTGCTTCAAGTGGTAGATTTGGCTAATGCAGTCAGACATACGGTGGGAAAGAGTTATGAGAGGAGCAACTATGAAGCTGTTGCTTCCAGGTCGTCTGATGAGCCCTAGTCCTTGGAGGCCCCCATGTGGACTGAGGGCTTCACGTTGTCTAAACCCCCAGAGCATCTGAGGAGTCTGTCGTCTGAGCACCCACCTCGTTCGAACACGCCCCACTATCTGTGTGACATACATTGTGACAGTGCCCACCAGTCTTTCTGGCTGTCAGGTTACATTTCAGAACAAGCACCCCTGACCTGTCTTCCAATCCAGGTACCTACGACCATGGAGATGTTTTGCTGTTACGGCCCTGTGGTTCCCAACGGGTATGGTGCCTGCTATAACCCAAAGCCAGAGAGCATCCTCTTCTGCACCTCCAGTTTCCACAGCTGCAAAGAGACCTCTTCTACCAAGTTTGCGAAGGCAGTGGAGGAAAGCCTCCTTGAAATGCAAGCGCTCTGCCTCCTTCCACCTCCTGCTGTGACCAAGCCACTGGCAGCCAAGGAAAAAAAGGCTGCCAGACCTGCCTTTTGACTCCTTCTAGGCGTCAGTTTCAACCCCTCATAATCCACAGTCTGCAGCTAGGAAGACCCTTCCAGACCTCTGCTCACACCCTTTGTCTTCGCTTTCTGCCGTCTTCCAATTCTCAGACCCCAATCATAGACTACAACAAGGCATCACAGAAACTGGTGTTTTAAGAGATGAGTGTCTTTCTTATGCATAGACATTGTCATTCCCTGTGAAGCTGTCCTCTGGCCTGGGGACTGGAAAGGAAGCCCACCTGGGCTCAAGTATGAAGGCAGGGCTTGTCCTTGCCCCTCTGGAAGCCTCAAGTTCCTGCTCATCATCCACCAAGGCATGTTCAGGAGATGTTTTTGCACAAGAAAATAATGAGTCACCCTATTATATGCAACATGCTAAATTAATCATATAGAAAGTTTAGGTAGGGGGTTGTTTTCAAGTTCTAAGCATGCTGATCTTAAGGGTGGGTTCTCAATGGCAGGGGGTCTCAGGTCTGTAAGCACAGGACTAGCCAGAAGGTTGGTTGTAGAAATCACCAGACACTATGAAAGAAAGATATGCCAGGCAGGTTTCAGATGAGTCAGAAAGTTTGGCCAGATTGTGCTGAAAGTGAAGACACAATCGTCGGCTGCTGCTCCAGACTCATTGGGAGTTATTGTTCTTCCCTCTCTCCCCAACGACAGATGGAGAGGAATCTACCTAAGCCAGCAAAAGGTACCTTGTGCGCACGAGGGCCTTGCCACTGTGTTCTTTGTGTTATTTTCCAAAACCCCTTCCCACAAAACACGCTTCATGGGTGACGTTTCTTTGTTTTGCTTTCTTTTTTCCAGTGGAGGAGGCAAAGGTTTGCTTTGGGGTTCCTTCGAGTTGGTGGGGGGAGTTGTACGGGGCAGTGTTTTGTTTCAAAAGAAACCATTATAGCATTAATTTCAGAAAAAAACTACCACAGTGACCTTAGCATTTCCACACACACACCCTCCCAGGGGGATGTCACATGACCTTAGCATTTTAATGGATTACAAGAGGCAGGTTCTTGTCCGGTGAGGGGAGCTGGTTTTAGAGTGGCTGGGAGGAGGGCATGGCCAGGTCCAGAGTGAGCATTAATGGGGACACCATGTAGGTCTGAAGCTCAGGATGGAGTGGGCAGTTCAGAGAGAGTCCCACGGGATTTGTCCTCAGGGACTGTGATTGCAGAGGATACTTCCTCCTGGGACATGTTTTCATGAGAAGTCTAAAAGGTCAAGGGAAAGGGAATGTGAAAGCAACCAGGAAAGTAAAATTTCACAAAACCAAGGACAGCCTGCAACTGTCTAGAGACGGCTCAGAGCCATCAGAGCCACGACATGGAGTTCTACTAGACCCTTGCATGGGGGGCTTGACCTTCTAATTCTACCATGCTCTGTGTCATTCTGAGCAATACCCCCAGCCCAGCGACCTGCACGTGCTCCTTTTTCAGACACCATGAAAGTGTTCTGCACTTTGATGTGGAATGAAGCTGGTGGCCCTGAGGTGGGGCGGATATCTTGACCTTTGCTCAGCCCTTGGAAAACACAAACAGTTCAAACCAGTACATTTCTTAAGCCTGGGTTTTTTCATTTCAGCCTCAAAGAGAGCTCAGAAATAGGATTTTTATTAGACAATCAGGGAACTTTTGGTATTGCCCTTCAAAGATGTCCATCATCCCCCTTGTCCTTGGGAAGTTGCCACTAAATTCCTAGGACTCCAGTGTGTAAAGGGGGGAGGATGGGGGGTAGAGGGAGCAAACAGCGGGGGGAGGCAAGAAAGTGTCGGGAAATCATTGTCTAACTGCCATACACTTGTCTGTACTTACCAAATGACCAGATGGAGGCCTGAGAGGACTTCCCTGGATTTCTGGGTAGGCAAAGAGTTCAGGTTCTGGAGGCAGGAAGACACACTGGTCAATGTTAAATTCAAACAAATAAACAAACAAAAATGGAAATGGACTTGATAAGACTTACATGCTCAGAGACTCATTTCCCTTTACTGTTAAATGCAGAAAAGAATGGTGTTTCCTTTTAAGGTTCTTAGGATCAGGTAATCACAGATGAAGGAAGTTTCACCAGAGAGCAGGAAGAGATGCCTACTATTAGGGAGATGACTACCCTTTCAGGAACATTTCAATTATTTTGCCAAATTCCTCCCTGCTACTCTCCAAATGTAATTCTTTCTGTAGATTCAAATATTAAACCACACACTATGAGGACTTCTGAGACCTTGTAGAAGAGTGGCTGGAAGGAACTTGGCAGGAGGGAACTCTCTCTCTGAAGAAAGGTTTGGAAGCTGGTCTTCCCCCTTCAAGAACATGCAATGGGGCTTCATGCAAAGAAAATGCTGAGCCGTGGTTATAGGTACTTCTGTGTGTTCCCCAAGAAAGGAGATTGTTCTAGCTGCCCTCAAGGATGTGGAAAAATGAAACTTTAATGGTCATTTCAGAACTGTGATGTATAAAAAGGATATACAAGTTGCCAAAATACATGAAGTTGATATTTTAGTTTTATTTTCATAAAATAGATCAAGATTTATGGCAATATGTAGATGTGTATTTATAGTTTATCAAGTTTGTGGCATAGTTTTGCATTTAAAGAAATGTATATATGATTAAAGAAATATATATCAGAAACATTATATTCAAATTATTTAAAGAATATAGCATGAACTCAATAAAAAGTAATGAAAGAAAGATTGTTTTGGTCATGGTTTCTCTCAAAATGTTATTTTTTTTAAATTATGTAGTCTAAGTTTTTCAACAATTCATTTGATTTTTAGTGGTGTCTGCCATCGGCAGTAGTATAGATGTCTTAGAAATACAGTGATAGGTGGAGAAAAGGGAGAGGGAAACTTATTGAATCTTTTCTATCATATAATAGGAAGCCATGGAGCATATAGGGGTAGGAGAGGAGGTTTGATGGGATGCTTGTGAAAAGGCTGGCAGAAACCTGAACTTACAAATAGATATATCTACCTAACTCTGCCCAAATTCACATAGGCAACATGGATTGTGGGGAGATGGGAAGCTAGGAAACCAGATAGCTAGACCATCCATCCAATTGTCCCTCCAATTTGCTATGGGCTTTGGGTAAGTCATTTCATCCATTTAGTTGAAGTTCCTCCATTAAGGAGATGAAATCTTATCTGTACCACCTACTTCCAGAGATGTGCTGAGATGACATGAGCTGGACATTATTGGAAGTAACAAAAAGAAATCTAGCATTCTTGACTTCCAGCAAGATAACAGCTAGACAAATGCACTGCACAGACCCTCTACCAAAAAAAAAAAGTGAGAGAACAGATACAATTGAAAATTCTGGAGCCCTGAACCTTTAGATAAGCAAACAGAATACTGACTGAGAGAAAAAAAATGGTGAATGTATACCATAAAATCAATAGGCAAATTTTGGCTGTCCTACCAACGGGCCTTAATCAAATCTGCTCCACCCACAGCACAGGGCACTCTAGTGGTTGGCAATGTTCACCATCCTGGTGAACAGAGGTGTGTCTAGTCCCTCTCCACACCCAGTGGTTGGTTACATTTCTCCTTCAATTGAACATGCTCAGGGCAATGGAGCATTCAAAGGAAAAATAAGCAGAATAGGAGAAAACTGTGGTACCGGTGGCATGGCTTTGATACACTCCAGGCACACTAACATGAGAGGGGCATGGGATCCTCCTTGGGTCCCCAAACTTCCTGTTGACCAGAGAAGTGACCAGCCTCTACCCTCACACACCCAGTAGTCAACTACAATCCCCGGCACACACACACACACACACACACACACAGCATTATAAAACACAGTCCTCCAAAAAAGTAGATCTGGAATGACTTGCATTGAGGGCGACTTTGATAAGTGTACACTAGTGAGTGACAAAGAGAAAGCAGTTGCTTACTCTGATCTGGAGGGTGATTTTTTGGTTTTGTTTTTAATTTCTTGTCCCAGCTGATAGAGACAACTAATCAAGCTGCCCTCATACTTCCAATAGTAAGGATTACCACCCACCCCTAGTGGCACCTGATTCTCAATAAATAAAACACCACCACAATGTCCTGGAGACAGGAAACAATTTCACTTCATAGAAAAAAAGCAAGATAGAATGGCACAAACACATGATCAATACACAGAACAAAAAGAGCTTTCTGAGAAAAAAAAAGATAAACAGTGAAACTACAGGATAAGGCATCCAGAACAATGGTATTTAGGTGTCTTCAATGGATCGAGATAGCTGCAGACAAAATCAGGAGGGTGGATTAGAAGGATTTAGGGTAATACTACATGAATAATCTAACAAAATAGAAGAAAAATTAGAAACCACACAAAAATAGCAAATAGAAGTCCATAAGATTAACACAGCAGACCAAGTACCAATCATTAAAATGTATAGAATCCTGAAATATGTTGATAAGAAAACAAACAATCCATTTAAAAAGTGGGCAAAGGTCATGAACGGAGAATTCACTAAAAAAAGACACCCAAATGACTGACTGGTTAGCAAACACATGATGAAATGCTCATTAGCTCTCTGGGAGATGCAAATCACAATAACAATACATATCATTTTACACTCATAATGATATGCCAATTCAGGGGGAAAAAAAGAACAAACAGATGCTGGGGGAGGGGCTAGAGAGATTGTAATTCTTGTATATACTTCTGGTGGGCTTATACAACTACTGTGGAAAGCTATAGAGTGATACCTAAAACAATTGACAATATAAATACCGTGCAACTCAGCAGTACCTCTCCCAGGCATATACCTCAAAGAAATAAGAGACAGACCATGAGCAAACATATGCTCTTTCATGTTCATGGCAATGCAGTTCACAATAGCAAAATGCAGGAAACCATCCAAGTCCTCATTAGTTGAAAAATAGATGAATTCTGGTACACAGTGGAATACCATGCATCCCTAAAATTAGTGAGGAGATCAAAAACACCTCATGATATAAAATTATCTGGAAACCATTATGATGAGTTACAACAAACTATACATTATCCTTTTCTTAGAATATGTTATGGGAAAGAACAAGAAGGTCAATTAGTCTCTACCACATAACTGTGTTTTGTTTCGTTGTCATTTCAAATCAACAGACAATCCTACAAGAATAATTAGTGAACTTGACTGGGAAATTAGACTGAGTCAGGCAGTGAGTAGTAGAAAAATTCCTTTGTTAGAGAAAGCAATCACAGATTTGATGGTAGGAAAGATAGATGGAGCATACCACCTTTGACCAAAAAAAAAAAAAAATTTAAACATGACTTAGAAAACACCACAGGGAGAACATGCCTGGTATTATGTTCCTAAGTGGATACTTATGACCTAGTTTCCAACTAATCCCTGGTATCCTGGGCAGCATCCTACAGACAACTGAGACTTGGAACTCTCTCCTTTCAAGATAAACAACTCCATACCTAGATCAAAGAATAGGACCCAAACTGGAAATCTGACAGGGTGAATTGGACTCTGCCTTGAACTAACTTATAGCAGAACTAACGTCCTGAATTATAAGCTGGAACACCCTGTTGGTAGAAGAAGTAGATGATCCCTAACCCCAAGGTTAGGCAAATTGTAGTTGTCTGACTATAGGTGGGTTTGGATCTATTGTTTTGAGGGTGCCCAATAAATGATGACCCAAGACCAACATATAGTCATAGTTTTCAAGCTCTCCCTTTCATTTGGTGACATGCATTTTGTCTACCATGTACATGGTACATGAATGCAACTGAAAGAAGTGTCATATCTCCAACTATCACAACTTTGTAATGGATGTCCAATCACCCAAGTTATGAGGATGTACAAGTTAACAATCCATGTATTTGTGACTAATAAGATGTCCATTGCATGTATAAGATCATTCACAAAATACTCTTTTACCATTGACTATACTATTATTATTAATAGAATTACTTTAAGCACCATGAAGATGTCATACAATGTACTACAATAAAATGGCAGAGCTGTCTTCAAAAGGGAACAAAGAACATATAGAAATCACAGTTATATGAATGAACTTTGCGCTTTCATTTTATTGTAACCCTATTATAAGCACAATTAGTTATTGTGCCAGACCCCTGCCTGGTAGTCAACCTCATGAGATCACTGAAGATATATGGGTGCGATAGCAAAGTGTGGTGAAGGAATTAGACAATGTCTGGCTATCAGAAAAAAAATAGCATCTGGGGTCTTAAAGGCTTATCTCAAAACCAGCAATCAGGTACTTGAGGAGTGAGCTAAGTCAGCATAGAAGAAGCACACCAGTGTGTGTGACCCAAGGATTGTAAACACTAAGATCTAAACCAGGAGGAGAAAAGGATATCAGTGTCCAAATTCTTAACACCCAGTTTATGACATGCAATAAATGACACTGAAAGTTCAAAATCCATTTGCAAGGTTCCATCCTGGATTGAATTGCAGGTGAAGCCCCACTGCCCACAGACTAGGAATGTGATCAGCCTTAATGTCTGACAAAGGACATTGTAAAGAGGTTCTTAATAACTGTACTTAGACTGAAAGGTATTGTTTTGCCATTAGATCTCCCTTTGGACCCACTTCCAGTTCTAAAATTTTCATATCATCTGCTTTTCCTTAGCTGGAAGTCATTCACTGTTGTTGTTTTTTTTTTTAAATCAGTGTTTCTGGGTCTTTCTTTTTTGTTCTTGTTTTATGTTTTTCTGTATACAGAAGTCAAGATTTATGAAGGCAGTAACTGAAATAATAATTTTCTATGATCATGAAAGGGAAAGGTGGGGGAAGGGAAGGCAACACCAATGGATACAAGAAGGAATAAAAGATATATTCCAAAGTTGGTTGTGGTGATGATTGCATAACCCTTAATATGATTGAAATATTAAATTGGATATTTAACTATATCTCAATAAAACTAATTTTTAAAAAAGAATCTGATAGATAGGAAAATTATTCTTCAAAAATGAGGGAGAAATAAAATTATTTTCAGATAAGGAAAAATTAAGAAGTTTCCATAAAGAGGACCAGTCTTACAAAAGTTATTAAAAAGAGTTTGGAATGGAGGTTCAATTCCAGCATCGGCTCCACAAGAGCAAAGGCTGGGCCTCCTACTCCCACCACCAGAGGGCAGTGATACCCCCCCCAAAAAAAGCAAAATAAAATTAAAAAATAAAATAAAAAGAGCTTGGGGACAAATAATTAATAGCAACAACAAACAGCCACCTAAAATGTTCACAAGACATAATTATCAATAAATCATTCTACTTAAGTAGCACACAA
This sequence comes from Nesogale talazaci, assembly GCA_004026705.1. NCBI lineage: Eukaryota > Metazoa > Chordata > Mammalia > Afrosoricida > Tenrecidae > Nesogale > Nesogale talazaci. Next base: position 39,024 of record PVJH01010880.1, read on the forward strand.
AATAAAACCACACAACTCAAATTAAGAAACCACAGATAACATTTCCACAATGAAGACAACACAACAAAAAAAAAAGAGGAAGAAAAGTACATAATAAATAGCCAAGTGGAGAAAATATTGAGTCATTCACAAAAGACAAAAATTTGGAAAGAATAATAAAACATTAATAATAATGATAATATAAAAAGATAAAGGAGGGCTGAGCCCCGATGGCATAGTGGTTGGGCGCAGGACTGTGGCCCACTGGGATGGAGGTTCAATTCCAGCAGTGGGGCTGGGCCTCCTACTCCCACCACCGGAGAGCAGTGATGCCAAAAAAAAAAAAGATAAAGGAATAGATAAAAGAATAAATAATAATAATTAAGACAAAGAATAATGAATCTTAAAAAAAACAAATGAAAAGAGGAAAACTATTTAAATCCCATTAAACAATAAGATAAAAATTAAAAAGCAAAAAAGGTATTAACAAATCCATATACAAACAAAAGGAATGCATCACAATAAAGCCAATAATCCTATGTAAAAATGCCAAAATTACAACAATAACATTGAATGTAAATGAATTAAATTTAAACTTAAGAGACAAACAAAATGGATAAGAAAATTAGTCTTTAAAATGCTATTTCCAAGAAACATGTCTTAGCTATAAAGACAAATGTAGGCTGAAATATCAAAGAATGAAAAAATATATATCAAACAAATGGTAGGCAAAATATAGCAGTGCACCAATATTAATTTCCGTCAAAAAAGGCAGCAAAGTAAGAGCCATAATGAGAGATAGCATTTTCTACTTGAGCCCTTGGTATGAACTCCTCTTTTTTCCCCCTCCCTCCCTCGCCCTCCATCCTTATGAATTCTTGATCAATTATATATTGCTATTATTATTCATATCTTATCCTGTCCTTTGTCTCCCTTAATTCACATTTCTGTTATTCATCCCCTTCGGTGGAGTGGAGACTATATATCCAACCTTGTGATAGGTCTCCCCTTTCTCTCCCTCCCCCCTCCCCACTAACCTTCTACTCTCATGATATCACTACTCCCACTACTGTTCCTGAGGGGTTTATCTGTCCATGTGTCTAGAGTTCTTAACTGTACCAATGTGTCTTCTCCAGTCTAGTTAGATTTATAAGATAGAATGAGATCATGGTGGGGGGAGAAAGAAGCATTCAGGAACTATAGGAATGATTTGTGTTTCATCAGTGCTATACTACACCTTGGTTGGATCATCCCTTCTTTATAATCGTTCAATGGGGGGATGTCCAATTGTCTACAGATGGTCTTTGGGCCTTCTCGCCAAGCCCACTTATTCACATAATATAGTTGTTTGTTTTGGATCTTTTGATACCTGATAACTAATCCCGTGATACCTCATGATCACACAGGCTTCTTCCATGTGGACTTCATTAATTCCCTGATGAATGGCTGTTTGTTTAACTTGAAGCCTTTAAGACCCCAGATGGTATATCCTTTGATAGCCAGGCACCATTCTCTCTCTTCATCACATTTGCTTATGCACCCATTTTGTCTTCAGGTATTGTGTATCAAAGAGTGAGTATCAAAGAGTGCCAGGTTATTAGAAAAATAGTAGTTTTGTGTTAAGGGAGCCCTTGAGTAGAGGTCCAAAGTCTGTCTGCTAACTTAATACTTAACATATATGTACATTGTTCTCTATCCCTTTCATTATAATTAGTATATTTATATATATATACATGCCTATAGTGATTCAGCTATAGATAGCTTTTGCCTTCTATTTCTTTCCTCTATTTCCTTTCACCTTCCTTCTTTCCCACTATCGTGCTCACCCTCCAGTCAGCTCTGTAATTCTTCGTGAATACATTGCACTTGATGAATCCCCATCAGGTATTATACCAGGTATTATACACCCTACTTGTCATCAAATTTAGACCATTTGCTGTTTCTTTATCCCTGAGTTTGTTAACTCCCCACTACCTCTCCCAGCCCCCTCCTCTCCCATGTTGGACCAGAACCACCAGCCCCATTGTTTTTTCCTCAGGATTGCTTGTCCTGCCTATAGAGGAGAAAAGAGTAACAAAAAGCTAGGAGAAAAAAGCAAAACCAATAGATAGTTCTAGTCATCAAAAATATATTAAAGGCATCAATATTGGCACAGAAGAAACAAAATTCACTATTTTCAGATAGCATATCTTACCTAGAGGAAACCGCAAAGATTCAATTTCAAAATTGCTGAAGCTAATTGAAAATTTGGCAACATAGCGAGAAATAAGATTAATATATAAAAAGAAGTTGTATTCTTGTATATTAAAGTATTTTATTAAAATTATAAAACATTTTTACAAGAAACCAAAACAGACACACAAATAAAGAACGTTCTGTGCTCATGGATAGGAAGACTTATTATAAGGAAAATATCGATTCTATCAAAACCACTCTATAAATTCATTGCAGTTCTGACCTAGATCCCAGCATAATTCTTCTAAGAAATGGGAAAACTAACCACCAACTGTTTATGCAAGGGAAAGGAGTCCAAGATAGATACAACATTATTAAAAACAAAAAATAAAGCAGGAGGTCTTTCATTCCCAGATTTTAAAACTTATTATACATCCATGAAAATTTTAAAAGCTTGATTATGGTACAAGATAATGATATAGACCAATTGTTTAGATGAGATAAACCATAAATACGTCCAAGCTCCCATAGACACCTGCTATTTAATAAAGGACTAAGACACAATGAGTGGGAAAAGAGCTTTTTCAATAAGTGGTACTGGAAAAATTGGATTTCCATCTGCAAAAATTGTCAAAAAGATTCCATACTTCTTGTCATATACAAAAACAAAAAATGGCATAAAGGTCTAAGTATAAACCCTAGAATCATAAAGCTCATCAATGAAAAATTGGGACAAACTTAAGAAATGTAATAAAAAGGCAAAAGTACACTACCAATCATAATTCAAAACATCTACACTACAAAAGACAAAATAGAGGACTGAGACCCTCTAAAAATATGACATTTATGTATATAAAGAGTCTTCATCAAAAGAGCAAAGAAAATCCACAGGGGGGAAATGACAATTATAAGTCAGCTAAATGGTAAGCTAAAAAAAATCTATAGAAAGCTATAAAACCTTAATAAGAAAAATACCGATAGCTCATTCAAAATGTGCAACATGAATAGATAACTTCCTAAAGATGACATCTGTGTGGACAACAATCATATGAAGAAATGATCACATTCATTAGGCATATGAGAAATACAGATTAAAACAACAAAGAGATATTTCGTATTGCCATTCCTAGAAAAAAAAATTTTAAGAGAGAGAGAAAGTGAAAAATTCTAAATAGAATGTAGAGAGACTGAAATGCTCATACTTTGCTGGTAGGATTGCAGAATTCTAAAACCACTGTCGAAAACACCATGGCCTTCCATAAACAAATGAGATACAAATAACTTATGAACCGGCAATCTCTCTTTTTGGTATACATCCTAAAGAAATAAAGAATAAAACCTGAACATTCATGTTTATTGCAACCATTTCTATAACAGCAAAGAGTCTAAGACAATTTTAAAAAACCTTCTTCATAGGATGGAAAAATAAACTATGGTACATGCATACAATGGAATATTGAATATCCTTTAAAAATAAAGATAAGTCTGTCATACACCTAATGACCTGGACAAAATTAAAGGACATTATGTCCAGCAAAATTAGTCAATCCATAAAGATGAACATTCTATGACACCATTATTATAAAAGAAGGAGCAATAAGAATGTTTTTCATACCAAAAGAAAAGACCTAAAAAATTACAAAGAGGCCAGGGTACAGCAAGAGAGGGAAAGGAAAAGGACAGGAAGAAGAGAGTTAGGAGGATGTGGGAGTAGGGAAAGAAAAAAACAAAAAGAATCACCTATACAGGCAGAGGTACTTGTTGGGCTGCTAATCTCAAGGCCAGCAGTTTGAATCACCTGTCATTCCCCAGTGAAAAGGGAACTTTCTACTCCTGTAAAGAATTACAATCTCAGAAAGCCATGTAGAGGCAGTCCTACCTGTCCTCACTATGTGTTGGAGTCAACTACTTGACAATCCTTGTTGGTTTCCTCACTCTTATGATGAAATAGGCTGTGCAAATACATAGAACATGTTTTCCCTTGTATGTATTCTATTCCACAAATAAAAGGGTTGGAAGGTTAAGAGAAGTGCCACAGTTTAAAAATTCTTTGTATTCCTTACCTATCATATCTAAACACTGGTATGAGTAGTTATAAAAGAAGGAAAGTAAAATGGAAAGTAATTTAAATTCCTTTGTGACAAGCAAGTTAGTTAAAAGTAAAGTCTATAAACCTTTATGTGGCAAGTTCTACTTGGCATGTAGGTCACTGAGTTGAAGTCGATTCCACAGTATCGAGCAACAAAACATAAAACAGATTGATACACAAGTAAACATTTACCAAAGCAAATGTTGGTTATTGTTGCTATCATCAGTAACATTTACCATACATGTCAAAATAATGTTTTTGTGACCATGAGTACCTTGTCGTTGACTTACTTTCAATCTCTGCATTTTCTTTGCCAGATTCCCAGGCACATTATGCGTGTAGACAATTTGGAAGGGTAATCCTGGAACAATTTTGCAAGGAATTCAGAATGGGAGTGTGCCTGAGACCCCCACCCTAACGCCAATTTGCTCCGCCCACACACAAGTGACCACACCCATCCAATTTAAGAGCCAAAACAAGTCGTTGCCTAGTAGCTCCTGTTAACAGTCACCAGAGGGAGCCTCTGAAGGCAGGAGGGGAACAAGACATGCCAGAGAACGCAGTAGTCTTCTTGCGCTATGGCCCATACAGCGCCGCTGGCTTGTCCGTGGAACACCGTACCTTCCGCCTGCAGGGCCTGCAAGGTAGGCGCTGTAGAGCTTGTGGGCTTCTGCTGAGTGTTTCTCTGAGCATCGGGATAATCTATGCGCCTCGCCTTCATCTTCTTGGTACTCAGACCCAGCGCAAATGTCACCTCCTTCAGAAAGACTTTCCTGAGCTTACTCCCTGCAGGGTGGTTTGCATTTTTCTCCAGGCGTCCACTGCTTCATTATGAGAATGGAGCACACCTGAGTAGGAAACATGATAAAACTCCTGATTTTACAAATCAGGACCGTGAGGATACAGTGGCTGGTAAATGGTAAGGCTGAGGTTGCCTCCTTTGATCACTCATTTATCCAAGCAACACTATTGAGAGTCTAGTGTGTGTTGAGCACTCTCCCAGATACTGAACGGATATTGGTGTGAAAAGGTGTGTGTCATTGAGGTGACCTTCACATGATTACATCGCACTTATGTCAAGGTGCTAACAGAGTAGAGTGTGCCATGGAAATGCAGTCAAAATAGGAACCTGTGAGTTGCAGAACAGATGGATCTGGAAAGGAAATTGCAGACTGATTTAAAGACCAAGTAGAAAATAACTAAGTAGAGAGAAGAAAGAGCATTCCAAGCAAAACAATTACTAGCTGCACAGGCTGGACTCATTTACAGGTGATGACTGTTGAACTCACATGGGGAAAGTGATCCAGGATGAGTCTAGAGAAGTGAACACGGACCAGATCATGCAAGACCTTGGATCACAAACGTTTTAGACAGAGGACAACATTGTGGCTTCTGTGAAGACAATTGATCGAGGGACTCCAAAAGTGGTTGCTTAAAGGCAGGTTGGGGTTCCTGAGGTGTTTCAGGGGAAACAGAACAGTGGCTTTCACTGATAGGATGGCTATGAGAGCAAAGTGTCTGAATTTGCAGGAGTGTTTATCAAAGCAGACACTCTCTACTAAAGCCCTTAATACTGAAAATGAAACTCAATTTGGAGAAATGCTTTCCATTTGGGATATATTATGTGGCGTGTGCTCTCAGTTACTTAGAAGGAAGTTCTGAGATAGCTCTGTCGTGTCGGAGTTCAGAAGAAAAGCTGAGTTGGAAAAAGAATTTACTCACTTGTGGAAAACATACAGCCTGCAAAGAGAACTCAGTACATGAGCCAAGCCCATGGTCTTATGTGGCCATTCAGAGGAGGTAGCAGTTCTGGCCTGGCAGTGGAAGAGGTGGCATTGAGATGGGTTTGGAAGATTGAGTAAGATTTCAGTCAGCAGGGCTGAGACCTGGTGGCATAGTGGTTGAGTGCGGGACTGCGGCCCACTGGCTTGGCCGTGCAAATCCACCAGCAGCTCTCCAGGAGCAAGGCTGGGCCTCCCACTCCCACCATGGGGCAGTGATGCCCACCAAGAACAAAAAAAAAAAAAGGATTTCAGTCAGCAGAGAAGATTGCTTCATAGTGTCAGAGGATTCAGTCAATTCACTAATTTTCTCAGCAAGTATAGCTTATGGAAACATAACTGCTGTTAATAAACCAAAAAAGAAACAAAGCCCACTGCCTTTCAGGTGACTCTGACTCACAGTGAGCCTGTGTATGCTTTCCAAGACTGCAGGTCTTTACAGAAGTAGACAGGCGCAGCTTTCTTTCATGGAACAGCTCGTCAGGTTAAGCTTGTGAATGAGCAGCCCAGTGCTCATCCCGGAACTTTCCAGTGTGAACAGCTCAGTGTAAAGTCAAAAAAGAAACACCAAAACGCCATTGTAGTAGAGTCTGACTTAGAGTGATCTCTTGTGTGACAGAATAAAACTGCTCCACAGGTTTTTTTCTTGGTTGTAATGTTTACAGAAGCAGACTGCCACGGCCTTTTTATGTTGTGCCACTGGATGAGTGAAATCTGTCAACCTTTAGCTTAGCTGTCAAAATGCAAACCGCTTGAAACATCTAGGGACACTTAAAATGCGTGAAAGTCGTGGCATTAGGAGACAGCCTAAATAACTGACTTTCTTTTCCTCTCCTCTGACAAGGCCTCACCCACTGCACCTCCATCTCATGAAGGATTTTAGTTGATGCTCACTGAATGAAGAGGCTGAAAAGCTGCAGCAGTTCTCCAATAGTAAAGTAGATCTAAAATCAAACCAAACAAGCAAACTCACTGCCATCGTGTCCATTCCCAGAGAGGTTCCTCATTAGAGAGGTCTCTGATTCTTCTTATAGCTTCTTCCTGTGCCCAAATGCTTGACTTTTTTCAGATACCTTTAAATTATATTTTTCACTGCTGCCATAATCAGCCTAAACTGTAAAGTTCTAATTAGATCATTTCCAGGCCAAAATTTAAGCTCAAGCAGCATGTACAGATTAAAGGTCATATATAGTTTTTAATCCAGACGTTCTCAACTCCCCCCACCCTTTGATGGTAGAATGACCCTTTCACAGGGTCACCCAATTCATAACCGTTGCAAAATTATAGTTATAATGTGGCAATGAAAATAATTTTATGGTTGAGAGGTCACCACACCATGAGGAACTGTATTAAAGGGTCACAACATTAGGAAGGTTTTAATCTAACATCTACAACTATGATGAAGGCAAAACCTATCTGCCTAGTCTGTCATCAAATCTTTTGGTTTTCACTTTTTATTGTGAATTAAGTGAAATTGAGAAGACCATCAATTTCACATTCAATAATTCACATAAGTTTTCTTCCAACTCATTCATTGTCATCATTTCAATGTACCATCACATAGCCCACTTTCTCACTCTGAGTTTTTTCATTCCTCCTTTTCTCTTAGCCCTTCTGAACTCTGTTCTTGCTGTTTGGGGTAAATGCTGCTTTAGGTAACTAGGTTTTCTGCTAACCAAACCCCCACCACCACCATCACCACCACCACCACCCCCAGTCAACGATGTCCCGCTTTACCAATGTTAAAATCTGGTCACTTTAGTTAACTTGTCTCTGCCAAGATTCTCATAAATTTGACCATTGAGTCCACCCCCACCCAACCCCCATAATGTGATCTAATAGTAAAATGTCATAATGGGATTTGCTGTGAGCAGTCAAGCAATTGTGAGAATATTAGGGGAGAGTCCTACCTCATAAATTAGGTATCAGACTTGTTGCAATTGAAAAATGCTTCCTTGGGGTTGTGACCTATCACAGAGGAGATTCTGTGGGAAGATCACTTTTCTTGCCGATATAGATCCTACAGCTGTCACATTAATCTCTAGTTATTTAAATTTGAGCAAATGTTCCTCCAGATTTTCAGCCAACACTGGATGCTATCAGCAACATGCCATATTGCCTGATGACACCGGATTCATCTACCTCTACCTCCACCAGTCTGTGAGCTCCTGGATTGCCAAGTCATTTTCCTGCTTCTTGGTTTGTCAGTCATGGTAACTATGTGATTCAGGAAACACCTCCAGTTTAACATCTGACCCATGAACTTCAACAGGCCTGGGCTTGCCAACTTCTACAACTGTGTGAGCCACCTTCTTGATACAAATCTCTTTCTTTATGTGTATTGGCTTTGCTTTTCTAGAGAACCCAGATTAACATATTTGGTATTAGGAGTGGTTTTAGAGCAAGACTGGGAACCTTTTTTCTTTGAAGGGCAAGATGGGCATTTACATCATTCATGGACCACACTGGTCAAGCATTGTGATGGTGAGAACTGCTATTCTTTGATAAGTCATGAAGTATGTTAACTGATAATAATGATTTAGGTGCCTTATTTTGCTTACGAGGAGAAATATCCAGAAGTAACAGTGTACAAAGATTTATTCACTATGGCCTATGGCTTGGCTGGATGGTCAGAGACTTCAGAGGAGAATAATTGGTGACAAGGAGGCATGTGAAAAAGGTATGTGGACAGATTTCTAAGAAAGGGCCCCCAAAGTGGAGATATTTGTGTCATGTGGAGGCTTATCACAATCTGGAGAGGAGGATTTTATCATGCAACTGGATAGGACACATTCTGTGGAAATGAGTCATCATCATTCCTCACTCAATTTTGTCATTTCCCAATGCGCTCATGAACAGACTGGCGATGGTGTCAGGGACAGACATTATACAGGGGCACCCCCAAGGCTGGCATGGCTACTGTCACTGCTGAATGCTAAATGTATCAGCAGCAAAGACCAACAATTTAATGTTGTGGGATTGTGTGTTTGTGTGTTGCTAGTTTCTTTGTTCCACATAATTTCCCTGCTGATTTCTTTTTTTTATATAAGTGGGTTTTTGGCATGTTTTGAAATATTCTTGTTTTAGTGTCTATGAAATACTTATGATTTTTCTCTTTTTCTCAAATAATATTTACATACATAATGACACACATGATTATTGAAGTGGGCAAGTTCCAACTCCAGGCATACTTTACGCCCTTAGTCTAAATATTAGGCTTCTCCTGATTTGTGTAGCTATGAGGAGTTGGTGAGTCCTCAATAAGCAGGAAAATCACAAGCTGTGACTGCAGAGGCAAATAAATCCATAGTCAGCAGGTCAAATTGCAAATTACTGATGACTCCCATAATTGGCAGGTAATATAGCATGTCATTGGTTCAAGTAAAAAGAACTGGAGGTCAATAAGCTGAATGCAGGATTCAGAATCTGCACATACACACAAAATTACAAGCAAAATTTTCCATGGTATCCATTTATATTGGAAGTAGGTCACACTCCTGAGGAAATGTACCTTCAATGGATTGGATCCTCATAGAAGATGTCATTATGGAAGTGACTACATTATGTTAGCGCTCCCCATGGGGGCGTACTAGATGTCAAGGGGAAACTAAGAATTGTGCCACAACTGTATTGACACAAAACCTGAACTACCCCAGATACCCTATGTGTTACAGAGTTCCATAAGATTTTCTTGGCTTCAATTTTTTTGAAGCAGATTCTAGGTTTTCCTTTGGTAGAACTAGTTACAGGGTTGCTAATGGAGCACAAGCTGGGTGCATCATCCGAGCACATGATCTATGACCACATTCGACAGTATTCTGTCGTGATTCATAAAGTTTTCATTAAAAAAATCATTTTATCAGAGGATCATACAACTCTTATCATCATCCATACATTCTTCCATTGTGTCAAGCACATGTGTGCATTTGTTGGCATCATCATGCTCAAAACATTTGCTTTCTACTTGAGCTCTTAGTGACAGCTCCTCATTTTTCTCCTCCTTCCCTACCCTACCCTTCCTCATGAACCCTAAATAATTAATAAATTAATATTTTGTCATATCTTTTGTGTTGTCCATCCCACAGGGGAGGGGTTATATATAGATCCTTGTAAACAGCTGCTTCTTTCTACCCCAGCTTCCTTCCACCCTCCCAGTATTACAGCTCTCATCACTGGTCCTGAAGGATTCATCTGTCCTGGATCCCTTGTGTTTCCAGTTCCTATTTGTACCAGTATACATCCTCTGGTCTAGCCAGATTTGTAAGGTAGAATTGGGATCATGATGGTGGGGGAAAGGAAGCATTAAAAACTAGAGGAAATCATTGCTACACTGCACCCTGGCTGGCTCATATCCTCCCCATGACCTATCTGTAAGAGGATATGGAGTTGTCTACAGATAGGCTCTCAGTCCCCACTCCACAATCCCCCCATTCACAATGATGTGATTGTTCTTTGATGCCTGATACCTTATCACTTCAACACATAGGCTGGAGTGCTTCTTCCATGTGTGCTTTGTTGCTTCTGAGCTGAATGGCTGTTTGTTTACCTTCAAATCCTTAAGACCCCCGATGCCATATCTTTTGGTAGCTGGGCACGATCAGCTTTCTTCATCACATTTGTTTATGCACCCACTTTGTCTTCACTGATCATGTTGGCAAGGTGAGCAACATGGAAAGCAAGTTTAATAGAGCAAAGTGTTCTTGCATTGAGGGAGTACTTGAGTAGAATCCCAATGTCCATCACTACCTTAGTACTAAACCTATGCACATAGATCTATCTCCCCATAAACATATATATTTACATATGTACATGCCTGTATTTAGACTTCTATAAATGCCCTTTGTCTCCTAGTTCTTTCCTCTATTTCCTTTCACTTTCCTCTTGTCCCACTTCATGTTCAGCCTTCATTTGGGTTTCAGTATTTCCTTTCAATTACATTCCCCTTGTTGAAGCCCTACCAGACCTTTTATATTCTCCTCACCATCTATTTTGGATCACTAGTTGTTCCCTTGTCCCTGGATCAGTTAACACCACTTCCTTTCCTCAACCTCCCCTCTTCTGTGCCCCACCAAACCTGTCAATGTAGTTTTCCCCTCATATTGTTTATCCTGACTATCTTATCTAGATAGACCTGCAGACATAATAATATACACAAAAACAAGACAGAGCAAAAGAAAGCAAGAAAGAAAATAAAATAACAACAAACCAATGACCCAAAAAGTGTCTGTTGACTTTTAGAAGTGGTTTTCAGTAAAGTTCAATGGAGTGTCACACCCTGTTCCAAAGTATATCTTTGGTACTCCCTCAGGGCTTCCTTACAGTTCTGCTGCCCAACCTTAGTGTTTTGCATCAGTGTGGTGGGGTCAGATTGGGTGCAATTCCCACACTGTGTCTCCAGTGTGGTCTCATGTAGACTTATGGGTCATTGAAGGATGTCATGTCTTGAAGTGGGCCCAGTCATATGGTTGTCTCTGTGCATTGGCTTCTTGAACAGGGATATCATTCTCAAGGCTTAGTGTGTCAGGATGTGCTCCACTCTCTTCCTCCCCCTTCATCTGAAGTAAATTATATTGAGAAGAGGGACAGCTGTCTACATAGTTGGGAATAGGGACCAGCCCCTCAGATCTCTCTACTGGTTCTCTGCTTCATGCCAGTATGTTGTATTCACATCTTGGAGCACCAGGTTCAAATCTGGTCCCTCCTCTTGGGTGGGTTAGTATCCTGATTCCCTGCTAAACATTTTTTTACCCCTACATTTTAGTTGGCTACCATATGTATCCCTGAATCTGGTCTGGCCCCTGCCATAGGACCTGGACCTCACCCCAGGAATGTGTGTGTACAGTAGCTTTTTCCCCATGCCTCTTTTGAATTTTTTTAAAGTTTACCTCAGTGAACTTATGTTGCATTTGTCCTTTTGTGCTTAGCATAATTTCTTCCAGTTCTTCCCATGTGGCATTGTGCTTCATACGTTCATCATTGCTTTTCAGTGATGCATAGTACTCCATTGTACATGTATTACCACAGTTTTTTTAATTCATTCATCTGTTGGTGGAAATTTTGGTTGTTTCCAACTCCTTGCAATTGTGAACTGTGCCACAATCAATACTGGAGCACACATAGCTGGCCATGGTTTGTTTCTTGCCTCTTCTGGGTATATGCCCAGTAGGGGGGATTGCTGGGTTACATGGTAGCTCGATTTCCTTCTGTTTTAGAAACCATTGAATCAATTTTCATAGTGGCGGTACATACCTAAAGGTTCACCATCAGTGAATGGTGAAGTTCCTGTATCACCACAACCTCTCCAACAATTGTTGCTTTCTGATTTTTTTAATTGGCCTATGCATTTCTCATATTGCAAATGTTCAGGAACATTTTCTCATATGTTTATTGGCCATTTGGATTTCTGCCCCTGTGAAACTTTTGTTCAGGTCTTTTATCCACATCCTCAGTGGATAAAGTCACTGGTTTTCATACACTGGTACTCCAGTGTATGTGTAGGTACCACATACTTCCAAAAGTTTTTTGTTTTGGGGAAGCTAGCAGAGTATTGTAGAGTTTGGTGATAAGGCCTTTGCCTGATATGTCATTGCTAACAATGTTTTTCTAGTTCATGGGCTCTTATTACTCTCCTGGTAAATTCTATTGATGTACACAGGTATTTGATCTTCAATATATCCCACTTTTCATTTTGTAATGCATTTCTATTAGAGTCCTTCCACATTTCTGATAGACTACATCTTCCCTGCTCCAAAGTTTTTAGCTTGGTCCTAATTCTTTCATTGATAGCCCTAATAGTTTGAGGTTTTTACCTCGAGATCTGTGATCCATCTTGAGTTTATTCTTGTTCATGGAGTGAGAAAAGGGTCTTGCTTCATTTTTATGCGGGTAGATATCCGTTTTTTTCCAGCATCACTTGTTGAAGAGGACATCTATATCTCATTTGATATTTTGGGGACCCTTCTCAAAGATTAGTTGTCTGTATGCTGATGATTTTATTTCTGGGTTTTCAGTCCTTTTCCATTGGCCTAACTATCTGTCATTATATCGATACCATGAAGCTTTCAACACTGTCACTGTACAACATGTGCTAAAGTCAGGTAAAGCAAGCCCTCCCCCTCTGTCCTCCTTTGAGAGGAGATCTCTGCTATTTATGGGCTGCTTTCCTTTCCATGAAGTTGGTAATCAGTTTTTCCATTTCTTTGAAGAAAGATGACGGTCTTCATATTGGAATAGCATTATATTTATATATTGCCTTGGGCAGAACTGACATCTTTTCTATAATAAGTCTTGCAATCCAGGAGCAGGGGATATTCTTCCTTTTTTCAGGTCACTCTTGGTTTCTTGTAATAGTGTTCTGTAGTTTTCTTCACATAAATCTTTTGTCTTTTACTCAGGTATATCCCTAAATGTTTCCATTTGTGCTTGGCTAATGTGAAGGGTACCACTTTTTAAATTTCCTCTTCTGTAGTCTTATCCGATGTGCATAGAAGTCTGGTAGACTTCTGTTTGTTGATCTTGTAAATTATCACTCTGCCATACTCCTTTTTCAGTACTCCCCTTGTGGAGCTTTTGGGATTTTCCATATATAAAATAATATCATTTGCAAATAATGATAGTTTCACCTCTTTCTTCCCCTGGAAAATACCACTGATGTCTTTTCTTTGCCTTCTTTGCTAAAGCCTCCAGTAGGATGTTATAAGAGTGGAGACAAGGGACATCCTTATCTACTCCACTTTTTCAGTGGAATTGTGCTCTTCTTTTCTCTACTGACTATAAGGTTGACAGTTGTTTTTTCATATATAACTTGTATTATCACAAGGAATTTTCCTTTCATTGCTATCTTCCTGAATGTCTTAAACAGGAATGGAATTGGCATTGGATGTTGTCAAATGCTTTTTCCACATCTATCAATATTATCATAGGGTTTTTATAGTTTTTCATGTCAAAATGGCCAATGATATTAATGATCTTTCTTATGTTGGACCATCTCTGCCTTCCTGGTATGAATCCCCTTGGTCATGGTGAATTATTTATATACTTTTGTATTCCATTGGCCACTATTTTGTTAAGGATTTTTCATCGATGTTCACTAAGTATATTCGTCTGCAGTTCTCGGTTCTTGTGGGATCACTGCCCGGTTTCAGTATCACAGTTATACCAGCTTCATAAAAAGAGTTCAGGAGTTGACCATCTTTTTCTATATTCTGGAAAAATTTGTGTAGGGTTGGTGTCAGTTCTTCACTGAATGCTTGGTAGAATTCTCCTGTGAAGCCATCTGGTCAAGAAGATTTTGTTGTTCGCAATCCTTTATAACCTTGTCTATTTCTTCTATTGCTATAGGTCTGTTTAGATTCTTGATGTCCATTGAGGATGGTCCAGAAAGAGATTATTTTTCCAAGAATTTTTCCATGTCTTGCAAGTTATTGAATTCTTCCAAGAATTTTTCCATGTCTTCCAAGTTGTTGAAGTATAGTCCTTCATAGTACTGTGAAATTATCTTTTTATTTCTTTAGGGTTTGTTCTAATGTTCCTTCTTTCATCTTTCATCCTTGCCATTGAAATTTGTTCCCTCCTTTCTTTGGTTACATTTGCCAATGGTCTGTCAATTCTGTTTATCCCTTCAAAGAACCAACTTTTAGCATTAATTTTTCCACATTTTTCATACTTTCCCTCTCCTGAATCTCAGCCCTGGTTTTTTACTGTTTCTTTTCTTGTGCTATTAGTAGGATTGTCCTTTCGACTCTAGTTGCTGTCAATTTTGTTCCAAAATAGCAATCATAAGCCTTCTCCTTTTTCATGTGTCTATGTATTGCTATGAAACTTCCTCTGATAACTGCCTTTGCTGTGTCCCATAAGTTTTGGTATGTCATTTTCTCCTTCTCATTGGTTTCTAGAAATTTCTTAATTTCATCTCTCATCTGGGTCAGTGCACAGTCCTTTTGCAATAGAGTTATTCATTCCCCAATTGTTTGTTCATGTTTTTATCACCTTACTTTTGTTGATTTTGAGTCTTCTGGCACAGTAGTCAGAGAGAGAGAGGTCTGTATGACATCAATGTGCTTTAATTTATGCAGATTCACCTTATATCCCAGTATGTGGTCTATCTTCAAACATGTGGCATGTGTGCTTGAAAAGAGTGTGAATTTTTTGTTTATATAAAGAGCTCTATAAATATCTATCAGTTCAAATTACATAATTGTGTTTAGATCTCTCTCCTCCTTGTTGAGTTTCTTTCCCTGTGATCTATCTTTCTCAGAGAGCAGTGTATTGAAGTCACCTTCTATAATGGTTAAGTCTGAGATGTCTTTTTTCGTATTTTAGAGTGTTTTGTAGACTTATTCAATGAGTCCCTCGTTTGGGGAACATGTTTGAAATGCTTAGTGGTTCTTTATTGTCTCCCTGAGCATTACATGGTGTCTTTCCCTATCTCTTTTTATAGTGTTCACTGTGAGGTCAATTTTACTCAAGATTAGGATTGCAACCTCTGTATTATTTGAATTGCTGTTTGCTTGGTATGCTTTTCTTCAAATTTGATTCCTAGTCTATTTTTGTCTGTAATCTTCAATTATGTCCCTTGTACGTAGCAGATTGATGGGCTGTATTTTCTAAGCCAGTCTGGTAGCTTCAGTCTTTTAATGCCTAAGTTCAGTCCATTGATACTTAGGGTTATTATCTCTATCTGTGGACTCTGTAATGTTATCTTTTACCTTTTGTGTTTGGTGTTTTCCTACCTCCTGTTCTTATTATTGTGATGTGTTTGTGTATGTGTGTGTGTATGTGTGTTTTTAATTCTTGAGTTCTTTCCACCCTTAAGCCAATGCTATCTTGGGGGCTGTTTTTTCTTTGTTGCCTTCTGCATAGATTTGTTCTATTTGGCATTCTCTTATTTATGTTTGGTGAGTGCTGTTCTTATGCCCATACTGGGTCGGCAAGGATCTTTTGTAGGAGTGGGTTTCTTTTAACGTATTCTTTGAGTTTTTCATTATCTGGGAAGGCTCTTATTTCTCCATCTCTCTTGATAGATAGTTTTGCTGAGGAGAGTATTCTGGGGGTTACTTTATTTTTCTTCGATTTTTGGAATATGTTACTCTACTCTTTCTCCTCTTCTTCACAGTGGCCACTGATAGGTCTGAACATATTCTTATTTGGGATTCTTTATATGTGATTGCTCCCCGCCCCGCCCCCCCCCCCAGCCACTTTCATGATTTTCCCTTTTCCCTCAAAGTTGGATAGTTTAACTATTATGTGCCTTTGTGACTTCTTCTTGGGATTTAGTCTAACTGGTCTTCTTTGAGTCTCCTGAATGATTTCCTGGTTTTCATTTATTAAGCTGGAGAAGTTTTTCTCCAAAAATGCTCTCACTATTGTTGCAGATGACTTCTTTGTTGTGTCTTCCTCCAGTAATCCAATTATTCTGATGTTGTTCCTTTGCATAGCATAAGACATAGCTCTTAAGTTTTCTTCAGCTTCTCTGATGATCTTATCAAATATTTATTCAAATTTCCTAAAGTTTGTTTTTGGTGAAGATGATGAGTCTGCTATTGTTTTTTGTTATCTCATCCCTAAGCTCTTTTATTTCCCTTTGGTGTTGGACTTTATTTCCCCTATCTTTTTTTCTGTATTGTTTCCCTCAATCCTGTATGACTCCAAGCACCATTCTGAAAATTTCTTCCTGTGGTAGATCCATGTCTGCTTCTTCTGTGACATTTTAGGTTCAGGACATCTTCTGTCATTGCCTTTGTTTTCCTGATTTTTCATTGAGGTCACTGGGGCTGCTTGCTGTTTGCATTGTGTTGTTTTAGAGGAGCCAGGATGCCATTTTTCAGGGAATCAAAGAGCACTGACTCTCTCTGCAAGACTCGTAGTTATGTGTCTTTGAACTGCATTTAGCTAATTTCATGATGAAATTGGCCATTTTATCCTCCTGTGGCTTCACTACCTAGCCAACTAGTATTCTGTTATTTGAAGGGCAAGTTGAATGGTCCTTAGCTGCCTTAGGCTGTGTGAGGCACTACAGCAGGTGGGCAGAAGTTCCTTTAGTCACGTGGGACCACAGAGGATGGATAGAAGCTCCCCCAGTCACAGACAGGATTTTCCCCCAGGAGAAGGTGGGCAGGATTTCCCCCAGCAAAATATTAAGCACTGCAGCGGATAGGCAGGATGGAATTTTTCTGAAAGAAGTTGGGCAGGATGCCCTTGATGGAGGGTAGACAGGCTTTCCCCCGCCTCAGGTTATGCTGAGGGTGGAGGTCTCCCAGCTGGGGTGGAGGCCAGGTGTAAAGGCCCTAGGCTAAATGGAATATCTGGAGGTAGGCAGTGGAGTGTGAGAGAAAAGGCAAGAGAAAAAGAAAAAATCTAAGCCAGCTGAGATGGCCTGTGGGTGGAGAGAAGAGAGGGAAACAGAGGTAGCATTATAGCTGAGCCCTGCTTCCTGACCATGGAGATGGAGGGGATTAATCCCTGCCCTGAGGCTATGGCATGTTATAACTGTGCTGACATAAAGCCGCTGTGCCAGCTCCAAATGATCCTGACTCTAGCCGAGACAGTCAAACCCTAGCCAGCCTCCCCTGTGGTAAGTCAAAAGTCCCCAGCTCCTCAAAAGCTAGTGGATCTGTGTCTATTATTCTTTATGATGTTCTCCTGTGACCCAAAAGTGTGGACTTTCCTTCTTAGTAACTCTCCTGCGCTAATTTCTGCAGAATCCCTCTGGTATGTGTTATACAGTCAACATCCTGGAAGTCTGATTCATTGGGTTTTCATTGACTGATTTTTGAAAGTAGATCACCAGGGTTGCTTCCTTGGGTTTTACCTAGAAGCGCCACAGAAAACTGCCCATCATGGGTGACCTTGCTGGCATTTGGGATACCAATGGCATAGCTTTCAGCATAACAGCAACATACATGCCTACACAGTATGTCACTCTAAGAGATGGGCAGTCATAAAGAAATCTTTTCTTTTATTCATTTGTTATTTTTATTCATTTGTTATCCTCTTCCTTGCTTAATGTTAAATCTTTTTTTTTTTTTTGGGGGGGGGGGGGGGGGCGCATCACTGCTCTCCGGCAGTGGGAGTAAGAGGCCCAGCCCCACTGCTGGAATTGAACCTCCATCCCAGTGGGCTGCAGTCCCGCGCACAACCACTATGCCACCGGGGCTCAGCCCGCTTAATGTTAAATCTTATCAGGAAGAAATTCTTATCTTTTTTATTCTCTTTGCAGCCTAGAACTGAGAGTGCCTGGAAAATCATAAGGATCAGTGTTACTCCGGGTTGACTAGGGAACCAAACTCATAGATAGTCACATGTGTAAAAGAAAGAGGTTTATATCAGAGTATATTAAAAAGTAATTCCAGCCCAGTCCAGATCAAATTCATAAGTCTAATATTAACCCATGTAGTCTTCTTTACACTCATGCAGCACATTCATTGATGTTGAATGGAGGAAGGTCACAGCCTAGTAGGTCTCATGGGTCCAATGGCAGTGGAAACTCCAGGGCTCTAGCTCCATCCGTGTAGCTCCATGTGGTTTGTCAACAGGAATGACTCGCAGAGAAATGAAGAAGAAACAGTGTGTATCCTGCTTCCAGGGTGGAAGACAGGAGTTCCCAGAATCCTCAGGAGAAGTTCTTGCCCACAAAGAGGCCTCATTGGCTCTGACCTGATTGGCAGACTAGTCTTCCTCCATTTGCAAGTTTTCAGGAGATTACATAACTGCCACAATCAGTGTATACTAGTTAAGTAAAGGATCTTGCAAGAAACAGAGCACCAGAACCTTGGGAAATGAGCTTGCCAGAGAAACAAGGCAATACAGAATACTGAAGAAGATCTTCCCAAGAGTTGAGGGGCCATAAAAGCAGCCTGGGAAAATAGTGGATGCAATGGACATAGAGACCCTAGAAGCATGCAAGAGGAAGTCAGAGAATTTCAGAAACAAAATGACTAATAGAAATCTAGCTGTTGAGTGGTGTCTTCAGAACGACGCAAATTCTTGCTTGATGAAGAGTATTCCCTTACACAGCAATGTAGGATAAATTGGCAATCAATTTGGAGGGCACCATAGCACTATTAAGTGAAAATGTGATACAAACTGCAGAATAGAGCTGGCCTGCATCACAGAATCTTCTTTATGAACAACTCTCAAAGCATGAGAGGATATATCTGGGACTATTTGAAGCTATGCTTTCCTTAAGAGTGTGTAAGCAAAGTGTGATAGATATTGTGTCAACCTAGCTGGACCAGGGATCTCAGTAGTTTAGCAATAATCTCCCATGAGATGATCTAACACAACATAATCAACATATCATAACAAAGGCACCCCATGAGCAGCCATCAATTGTGTCTTGGAAGCCCTTTGTTTTTTTCTTGGAAGAAAGTACAATTGGAAGAACACTTGGTGCAACTGGAAGAAAGACTCCTTTTCAAGAAGGAGTTGTAGCTTGCTCCTTTTTAAGAAGACTCTATGGGAGATCTTAGCACTGATGGTGGATCCTGATTGTGTATCTGGCCCATTGACCTTCCTCCATATTGCCTACCTCTTCCAGGAGCCAGCAGTGGACTGACAAGCTTTGGTTCATTTAACACTGCATCCACTAGCCGCTAGCCTTCCTGCTTCATCTTCCTGATTCCTGGTTTGTCAATCCTTGCATGCATGAATCAGAAGATACATCCAGTTTACCATCTAACTGGACTGGTTACCTAGTTCTACTATGCTGTGAGCCCGCTCTTATTCAAATACACACACACACACACACACACACACACACACAAGCATCACTGGTTTTACTTCTCTAGAGAACCCAGCTTAACCTAGAAGAATTATGCTAATTGTGGAATCCTGAGTGATGCAAACAATCTGCTTAACTACTAACTAAATTTTGTAATCTCAGTCTTCCCACCCCCAAATCTTGACATGCCCCAACAGTCAGAGCCTTAAAAGCCCTATGAAGCACAGTTCTTTTGTGGCACTTATAGTGGTCACCATTTGTTTGAACTGGTTCAGTGGCAAATGATTCACTTTGGGTTTGGGTTACATAAGTTGCCATTTCTCCTCTTAAGGTATGGATACAATATAGGAATGAAAAAGATGCAGGGGAGGAGGATCTGCCTTTTGACAGGACAAACACTTAGTGCTGAGGAAATACAGCAAGGGGGAAAAGTCCTCAGTATGATTCCTTATCTAATGAAAATGACAAAAGAAGGGGGGGAAGGAATAATGTTGAGGGCATTCTATACTTTTCTGCAGTGTAACATATATATTTTTTAAACCACAAGTTTTTACTACATTTATGGTTCATTAAAATTGTAGAATTTGAAACAACTTTTAGCAACAAAAGGATTTTAGAGAAACAAAAAAGAAGCAAGGTAGTAGTGTCAGTGTTCGGTGGGGTCAAGGAAAACTGGTGATGCCATTTAGGATGGTAATGGGTCTGCCTGCTGAAGGTTAGATTCAACAGGTTGTAGTAGAGGCACAGCCACCGAAAATAAAAAGATCTGGAAATTATGAGTAAAGGCAATAGTCACAGCAGGGTGATCTTCCCACAGGGAGTGAAGAAGAGTATTTTGAGAAGATATAGGGAAAAATTGTTTCAGTTGAAAAACACTTGAGACTGTTCAAGGTATCAACAGGTGGTTGATTTTTAAAGTTAGCTCTGCTTAGCCATGCATGATAATTTAGGTAATACTGGCAGCCGCCATTTATAGAGGGATAACAACAGATGCCAGGGTGTTAGTAGGAGCAAAACAGATCAAGGTACACTTGCCACCAACCCAGCCCTCATCCTCAGACCCAAAACTTATGTCACAACAAGAACAGAGGCTTGCACTTGTGAACCCTCATCTGGAATCTCTGTATCTGACTTCTTGATGATTCTTTTAAAATCATAGTCCTTTATCATCTTTTAAAAGTCCACTGATGTTGGAGATCAGAGATTTTTCTTTTATTATACAAAAATAATATCGCAGCAAAAACATCCCCAATGTTGATGAGACTAATCTAAGGCTTAATAAAAAATTCTAAGTAATTTCCCTGGATCTGGTTGCTTCTGGTCTGCTGTATATATGTTTGCCAAATAACCCACCAAAATAATTAAAAGGAATTTAAACTGCCCCTTAAAATAAAGCCTAATAAACCAATCAGTTGCCATCTAATCAATTCTGACTCGTGGTGAGCCTATGTTGGCATAGCAGAACAGTGCTTCATAGAGTTTTCATTACTAGGGGTGTTTTGCAAGTAGACTGCCAGCTCTTTCTTCCAAAAGGCCTTTGCTTGCATATAAACCCCAACCTTTCTGCTAGCAGCCAAGCCCTGCACCACTCTGGAACTGGTTTAAAAGGAAGAACATACCCTCTGAGTTGTATTTGTAGAAGTTGCTGAATTAATAATTGGTGTGTTGTATATTTTTACCACAATAAAAAAATAATAGACATTTTTATTTATCTAAGATCCCCATATGCCAATCTTCTACAGTGTTATATATGAACCACACTTTAATGATCATTTGTTTTTTGGTATCTGTGCCTGTCCGAGGAGAGAACAAGGACTATCTGTAGACTTTAGTTTCCAAACCAGCAGTGTTTAAAGCATTCCTTAATGGGTCCAATTCCAAGAGAGAAGGGAATTCTATGTTCAGTTTACACAAATTTCCCTGGAAGAATGATGTGTCACTTCAAAGGGAAATGTGTTCTGCGGGAGGCCTTATAGCTTCTGGTTGATTTATGCTGGAGTTTAGTCCCTGAGATTTGTTTCAGGAAGTCTATTTTCCTGACCTTTCTTTGAATAGATAGCCTATAGCAGTGCATAGGAAGAGATAGGTCCTCCAGGGAGTGATGACATTTGAATGAGCTGCAGGAATCCTGGCAGTTCTCTTTGTTTTAAGGCTTTAAGCCTACACTGTTCACCCTACAATTAGCCACAACACATCCCAAAAGAAGAGAAAGGGACAGACAACTTGAGGGCCGAGGGATCAATGTAGATTCTAAGGCAACTTGTCGCTTGAATTCAGGAGAATCAAACTTGGGCCACTCAATGCCCCAAACTACTGCAGGCATGCCCAGGGTTGCAGTGCTGTGATGAGTTATAAATTCAGTGAGCATGGAGGTGTGCAAGGGATCTTTAAAGAGAAGGAGACTTAGGCCTTTAAAAGACCAGATGAAACATTTTTCGTGTCAGGTTTTATTTGTTTATCTACAAGACAGTCGGTGCTAACTGCCATTAAATTGGCATCTCACACGACAACGCTAAGCACAACAGAATGCAATAGTACTTGGTCCTGAACTACCCCCAAAATCAGTTGTGCAGTATATTACTGAAAACCAGATTGTGCCTAACAATTTTGTTATTTTTATTTTTTAACTTTTCCTCTTTAAGGAAACAGTTGCTGTTAGAAGTGTGTAATGCCCCAGAAATCTCTATCCACAGACGGTCATCTCTGTATAAGGTTTTCAATAGCTTCTTTCTTCTAAAGGGCGAGCCAAGTCCTTCTTCATTGTCTTTTCTAAGTCTGCAAACTCTGCTGAAACCTATTCATGTTGGGTAAGCATCCAGGCAATTGAAATACCAGTGGCATAGTGTCCAGCAACACACAAACCACTACAGTATGAAAAACTATGGGGGGGGGGGGGGGGGCTGAGCCCCTGTTGCGTAGTGGTTGTGTGCGGGACTGTGGCCCACTGGGTTGGAGGTTCAAATCCAGCAGCAGCTCTCTAGGAACAAGGCTGGGCCTCCTACTCCCACCACCAGAGGGCAGTGATGCCAAAAAGGAAAAAGAAAAACCATGGGTCAAGCATATAATCAAGATACATTGGTAATTGTTTGTGACTGAAATCCCAAAGTTGGAAACAAAGAGAGAGGACAGTAGTTGGAAAATATGAACTTTGTGTTAGAAACGAAGCTGGAGGTGACATGATAGAATTGTGCAAAAACAATAACTTGTTCATATAAGTATCTTTTTTCAACAACACAAAAGGAAATTAAGCACATGGAATACACAGAAATCAAATGTCTGTTTCTGTGGAAAGAGACAATGGAGAAGCTCAGTGTCAGCAACTAAAACCAAATCAGGGATCAACTGTGGAACAGATCATTAACTCATATGTAAATTCAGGATAAAACTGAAGACCATTTTTTAAGAATAATAAAGTATTTTAATTCGGTTCACATAATGATTCAACACACAAATGCTGAGATATATATCCACAAATAACTGTTCTTTCTCGTTTACATTCCAAAGTTTAGTGAATCCAGAAGAGTTCCTGCAATCACTACATGGAGCAGACTGTATGATTATTTCAATAGTTTAATCCAACCCATTTCTTCTTTTATACTCTAAAACATCTTCATTATTCTGCTTGATGACATAGGCCCACAAGATGACTGTGGTGGCCAGGGCCAGCTCAACTTTCAGCCAATCAGATTTGCTGTTCATCAGCTCCTGAATGTAAAACTTTGAACTTGCTGAAATTTCTCTAGTTGGTTGAATAATTGAGTGTGCCATTCCCCAGCTTGTCGTGTCCCCCTGAAGACGATTTTAACAAGTCCCCAAGGGCAAAAATATGACCTTAAATATGACCCACCTGAATTTCAAAGAACAGATTTGACACCTTAAATACTAATAGCAAAAGACCTGATGAGCTGTGGGAAGCCATCAAGAACATTATTCATGAAGAAAGCAAAAGGTTATTTAAAAGACAGGAAAGAAAGAAAAGAGCAAAGTGAATGTCAGAAGAGACTCTGAAACTTGCTCTTATCATAAATAGCTCTCATTGTAAATATTGTCATAAAATAGCTTAAGCAAATGGGAAAAAGGATGAGGTCAAGGAGTTGAGTAGAAAATATGAAAAGATAGCTCTAGAAAACAAAGCCAAGTATTATAACAAAATGTGCAAGGCCCTAGAATTTGAAACCCAGAATATCTGAAAGCAAGAAAAAATTCAAGCTTCAAGTTGCAATCTTTAAAGATTCTATAGGCAAAACATTGAATGATGCAGTAAGCATACAGAAGATGGAAAGAATATACAGTCATTGTACTAAAGAAGACCTAGTGGACATTGTACCATTGTAGGAGGTAGCAATTGAGAAATAACCAATAATTAAAGGAAATAATTCAAAGTGCATAGAATTAATTAACCATAAACAAGTCTCCATGGATTGCTGGAATACCTATTGAAGTATGTTTCAGCAAGTTGATGAAGCACTGGAAGTACTTACTCATTTATTCCAGGGAATTTGGACGACAGCTACTGGGCCAACTGACTCAAAGAGATTCATATTTATGACCCATTCCAAAGAAAGGTGACCCAAACGGAAAGCTCAAACTATAGAACAGTTTCATTGATATTGCACACAGTAATATTTAGTTTAAGATCACGCAATAGCAGTTGCAGCAGTACATTGACAGAGAACTGCCAGAAATTCAGAAGAGGACATGCAACAAGGGTTATCACTGCTGATGTCAAATGAATGTTTGCTCACCATAAAGAACACTAGAAAGATATTTATCTGTGTTTCATTGACTATGTCCATGCATTTAACTGTGTGTACCATAATGAACTGTGAATAATCTTGAGAAGAATGGGAATTCCAGAATATTTCATTGTGTTCATGAAGAACTTGTACATGATGCAAGAGACATTTGTGAGACCAGAACAGGGGAATAATACATGGTTTGAAATCAGGAAAGGTATGCATCAAGGTTGTATCCTCTCATCATACTTACTCAATCTGTATGCTGAGCAAATTATCAGAGAAACTGGATTATATGAAGAATAATGTGGAATGTGGCATCAGAATTGGAGAAAAGCTTATTAACAACCTACAATATGTGGATGACACAACCTTGTTTACTGAAAGTGAGGAGGGCTTGAAGCATTTACTGACAAAGATCAAGGATTGTAACCTTTGCTCTAGATTACAGCTCAAGGTAAAGAAGACCCAAATTTTCACAACCAGAAAAATAGGAAGCATCATGATCAATGGATAGGAGATTGATTTTTGTCAAGAATTTTGTCTTGTTTGGATCCACAATGTCCATGGAAGTAGCAATTAAGAGATCACAAGATGTATGGTCTTAGGTAAGTTTGTTACCCAAGTCCCCGTTAGAGTAAAGAAGAGCAAGGATGTTACTTAGAAGACTGAGGTGCACCTGACATAAGCCATGGTATTCTCAATTGCTTCATATGTGTGTGAAAGTTGGACATTGAATAAGGAAGGCCAAAAATGAATTGATGAATTTGAACTGTGGTGCTAGAGAAAAATATTGGAAGTACCTCAGATGGCTAAAAGGACAAACCAATCTGTATTGGAAGAAATAAGGACAGTGTTCCTTAAATATGAAAATGGCAAAACTTGGTCTTCCTTTGAACATACTGTTAGGAGAGACCAGTCCCTGAAGAAGGGCATCATGTTTGATAAAGCAAAGGGGCAGAGGGAAAAAGGAAGGTCCTTCACAAGATGGATCAGCAAAATGGCTGCATCAATGAGCTTAGGCAGAGGAACAATTGTCCAGATAGCTCAGAATCTTGCATTGCTTCATTCTGTTGTGACTAGGGTCATGATGAGGTGGAGCCAACTCTATGTAACACAGCAACAACACTAAAAACAGCAACAGGATAGTTGTCATGGCTACTAGATGACTAACTACTCATTTCAGATGGTTAACTGGAACTACTTCATTTAAACAAGTCTGGTCAAAGCTGGATGCCTTCTTTCAAAGGATGTTCATAATAAGACATTTAGTTGGATTCAATAACATCAATATGTCTAACAAAAAGATTCAAGTGTTCTTTTGAGAGGTGTTAACTGGTACAGGGTCAATTAGTGCCACCTCTGGTTGTCCAAGGAACACTGTCTTGTTAATGGAAATCCCCACTGAGTCACTTTCTGAAGTGCCTTTCAAAAGTGACATTAAAATCACGCAATTAAAGTGCTCACAGTTGGAGCTAAATGTTCTCGTACTGAATGAGAGATGAACAAGTGGATATGACAACATTTTGAAGCAGCAATTGTTCAGCAATTGTTTTGTAATTAAATGCAATTAATTGTTATAGCTGCTTGCTTTTCTCCACTTAGAGTTGATTGAAACACTGAGATTTTTAAAATTGCACCTTTCTATTTTCATCTTATCCAAAGTTCTCATCAATAAGAAAAACTACAAAGGTGATGATTTGGCATGCCAACTCTAATAGAATACTATAGTGGGAGAATATCAAGAAAACGAATGACAGATTGGAAAAATTAAACTTTAGGCTATCCAATCCACATTATTTCTCCTAAATTCAAACAATTTCTCTTTGTCAGATATTAAATCTAGCAATTTCCCCTAGCTGACCTCTAGGAATAAAGTTGTTGAATATAAGTGATACCCAAAATGCAAATTCTGAAAAATGAGAATTAAAATCTAACCTATCAGTCTTTTTAAAAAAACACGTTGGATAGCCTGGAAAATGCTAAAAAATAAAGAAGAAAAGTTCTATAAAATCGTACTTCAGAGGTCTAAATAAAGGCATGCACATATATAAATATATTTTATATGAGGATGGGAAAGTAGATCTATGTGCACATATTTATAGGTTTAGTATTAAGGTAGCAGATGGACATTGGGCCTCCACTCAAGTACTCTCTCAACTCAAAAACACTTTGTTCTATTAAACTGGCATTCCATAAAGCTCATTTTCCCATGATCATAGAAGATAAACCAGGTGCATAAGCAAATGTGGATAAAAAAGCTAATGGTGCACAGCTATCAAAAGATAAAACATCTGGAATCTTAAAGGTTGAACATAAACAAGCAACCATTTAGCTCAGAAGCAACAAAACCCATATGGAAGAAACACACCAGCCTCTGTGATTGAAAAGATCAGTTATAGGCATCAAAGAACAAAAAAAAATCAAACATTGTGAATAAGGGGGAGTGCAGAGTGGGGATCCAAGACCCATTTGTAGACAACTGGACATCCCTTACAGAAGGGTCACTGGGAAGAGACAAGCCAGTCAGGGTGTAGTGTAGCAATGATGAAACATATAGCTTTCCTCTAGTTGCTAAATGCTTCCTCTCCCCCCCCCTACCGCCACCCCACTCTCATGATCCCAATTTTACCTTACAAATCTGGCTAGACAAGAGGATACACTGATAAAGATAGGAACTGGAAACAGAAAATTCAGGACAGATGATTCCTTAAGGACTAGTGCTGAGAGTGGTGATACGAAGAAGGTGAAGGAAGGGTAGAATAGAAAGGGGAAACCGATTACAAGGTTCTACATATAACCTCCTCCCTGGGGGATGGATAACAGAAAAGTGGGTGAAGGGAGGTATCAGACAGTGTAAGATATGACAAAATAATAATTTATAAATTATTAAGGGTTCGTGGAGGAGGAGAAGGGGCAGAGAGGAAAAATGAGCTGATACCAAGGGCTCAAGTAGAAAGCAAATGTTTTAAGCATGATAATGGCAACAAATGTACAAATGTGCTTCACACGATGAATGTATGGATTGTGATAAGAATTGTAGGCTGAGCCCCAGTGATATAGTGGTTAAGTGTGGGACTGTGGTCCACTGGCTTGGCAGTTCAAATCCAGCAGCAGCTCTCCAGGAGCAAGACTGGGCCTCCCACTTCCACCAGAGCAGTGATGCCAAAAAAAAAAAAGTTGTAAAAGCCCCCAATTAGATAAAAAAGAAAAAAGAATGATGGCAATATATATACTAATATGCATGAAACAATTGTTGTATAGACTGTGATAAGAGTTGTAAGAGTCCCCATAAAATGATCTTTTAAAAAATCTTACCTTAGGGCCTGAGCCCTGGTGGCATAGTGGTTGAGTGCAGGACTGTGGCCCATGGGCTTTGACGGTTCAAATCCAGCAGCGGCTCTCTAGGTAGCTGGGTAGCTTCCACAACCACCTGAGGGCGGTGATGCCCAAAACAAAAAACAAACAAAGTCTTACCTTAGGGAGATATTCACTGGCTACTTTATTCCTTACATCATGTATATTTTAATTATATGTGTGTGTCTACACTAATTTTTCATTAGCAACACTGGTGGCATATGAGTTATGGATTGGACTGTTAATTGCAAGGTTGGCAGTTTGAAACCACTAGCTGCTGCAAGGAAGATTAGGCTTTATGCTCCCATAAAGATGCATGTAATTTACTTGATGGCAGTGAGTGTGGATTTGACTTTTAATTTTTCAATTATATAGGAAGTATTTTCTTACCAATAAATCAATTCATAAGTATTGCCTTAAACATCTTCATAAACTCTCATCTTACAGGTTTACTACCATTTGCTACCCTTTATTATTGAACATGTAATTATTTATAGTATTTTACTGTTATGATACTCCAAAAACACAGTTTTACAAACACTGCTTGAGCTTATGGGGATTTTTTTGTTTTCTCTTTAGAAAACTTTCTTTTAAGTGAAATCCTCTGGGTCAAGCTTTAGGATTATACTTTGAGGCCTTTAGTACAGCCTGTCAAACTGCCCTCCTCAAAGATAATTCATTTTTTCCTGAGTAAGATTAGAAACTGCCCAACTCTCTGAGTCCCCTCCTGAATCTTGTATTGTCTTCATAAGAATGACCCTTCAGAATACACCCAGAAACTCCCCCTCCCCCAAACACACACACACACACACACACACACACACACACCATCAGCAAACTCTTTCCTACAGAAAATAATTTCTTAATAGAAAGTGTGGTTCCAGAGGCAAATCAAAACTAGATGCTGATTTGTTCAATTTCTATGCCGGTTTCCATCCCACATGGGGCCATGGGACCTAGCACAGACCAATTGCCCTCCAGGCAGCAAAGGTTTATCTTTAAGCTGCCAGAGAACAGACTGGCTGCTGACGTTAAGGAGGCCATCAGCATATTAGACTAATCTGAAGTCTGTTCACATTTCATGCACCATACCCGAATCCCTGCCTCCTTTTCAGCTGTATTAATTGAAGATGGACATGAAGTCATCTTAGAGGAGATAGAAGACTGGAATGTAGTTGAACTGGTGGTGAATGGAGATGTTGTCTTCCAGTGCAAAATCAATGACCTGGAGTTTGGTAAGACTTTCAACCACATTTTGCCTTCTCTAGGGAGATATCCATTTTTAAATTGATGTCACCAGGACCTCAGACACAATTCAAGTCAAGATTCTTTCTAAGTTTAACTTTGAACTAAAAATTCTGTGTGGCACTTGTGGATACAGTGAAATGCTTCAGTTTCCTAGGGTTTGCAAAGTGATAGCAAAAAAGAAAAAAATAATGAAGCTTTCACTCTGTACTTCAAATGATAAAACCAAAACCAAATTCACTGTCATCAAGTCAAGGCAAACGCAGAGCCACTGTACAGGACAGGGTGAAACTGTCCATGGCAATTTCTGAGACTGTAATTCTCTTTGAATAGAAAGCCCTGTCTTTCTTGCACTTCAAATGAAAGAATGAAAATTTAGATTTAGTACAGTTGTTCATCCTAGCTTTGCTTTCACTTTAATAAAGTATGTCTTTATTACTTGCTTTTGAAACAGGTTTTATTCCATTTTATTCTTAAATCTTGGCTTCCTAAAACAGTGACGATCAGTATGATCAGCACTGTATTGCACTATCTTTCATAAACTAGGGATTTCCTGATGTGCAACTGAGAACCTCTGACTTGGTGGGCTGGCACTTTCATGTATCCCTGTGCTCAATCCACTACATCTCTATTAACATGTATTATTATTTATTCTTTCACACACCAGTGACCTTTGCAAATGTATTCTTGTGTGTGTTAGTCCAGTAGACTAGAGGAACAAATTTCATATACACGCATATGGACATAAAGAAAAGGTTTATATACAAGAGGAACAGGACATTGAGAAAACATCCCATCCCAGTCCAGTTCAAAGTTATAAGTCCGATATTAACCCATATGCCCAAATTCAGTCTATAAAGTCTCCTTCTGACTCACAAAGTCACAGGTCAGTGGGTGCAGAATCCTGGTGCTGGCAGGGGTCTCTCCATGGCTCCTCGCTTCCAGGGCTCAGGGTCCATCAACAGCAGAAGCAACTCATCGTTGGCAGAGGTATCCATGTGGCTGTCCCAGCTTCAGAGGTCTGGCTCCATCAGGGCAAAGCCGTGTGGTCTCTCCACCAGTTCCTCCAGCTTCTTGGACACTGCCATCTTGTCTTGTCCGTGATTAATCATCTCTGAGACTAACTCCCAACAACTGGGGAAGATAGCTTCTCTTCTTCATGAGGGAAATATCGCGAGATTTCCCAGAAGTCTCAGGAGAAAGCCATGTCCACACAGAGGCCTCATTGTCTACTCAATGGCTATCTGCAGATTAACAGGCTACATTCCACCCCTACGTTTCAATCATAAAATTAACATAAACACATGACTGCCACATTGTGGAAGCTATATGTTTAAGATATCACATTGTATATGAAGCTGATCAAATAACATTAACTGAATTTCCTTATGATTCTCCATGTGGAATAAGTGATTAAACAAGCACTTGATTACTAATCAAAATGTCAGCAATTTAGATCGACCCAGTGGTGCATTGACCCACAGGCCTGGTAAGCTACTTTGAAAGCTGTGTAATCATTTAAAACCCTATGGTGCAGGCTGGTCCCGATGGCATAGTGGTTGAGTGCGGGGCTGCGGTCCATGGGCTTGGCAGTTCAAATCCTGCAGCGGCTCTCCAGGAGCAAGCCTGGGTAGCTCCCACGACCACCAGAGGGCAGTGATGCCCACAAAAAAAGACCCCATGATGCATCACACTACTCTGACATACATGAGGCCACCTCAATTCACAACCAACTCAGTGGTGACTAGTTTGTTTTCTTTGTTTTCTGTCTTTTTTAAGGCGGCGATGGTAAACTGGACCCACTGTGTGAACGGGCCAGGATTGCAGTGTTAAACGCCTACTGATCTCCTTGTCAGCACAGGCACCTCGAACAAAAATGCCTTCTGTCCTGCGAGGCGTCTTGCCAAAGCCAGGCCCATCAGAGCATAGCTACACCAACCCATTCTGCAACCTTCACTGTGACATGTTTTTCACCTGGCTGCAGGGAAGCAGAGGTCCACACAAGTAATAAAATCAAAGTATTGGCAGCAATCTGGACTCATAAAGAGAACTCTCCAATATCAGGTACACATTGAGTTGAAAGCAATAATAAAATGCAATCTAATAACAAAGCACCAGCCCTTACTAATAACAACTCATTGCCAGAAGCATTTGGCAATTCCATTCCATAGGAAGTAAAGAGCCAGGAGCAAGATGAAATTAAAGAGGGGGATAGGAGTGGGGAGTGGAAAATCTGAACTAAAGTTAATTTCAATATTGGAAATTTGGAAACTGAACTATTCCTACAGATTTATTTCTGGCTACCAATAGAGTATATACTTTAAGTTGTTAATATAAATGTACCCAAAGCCAAACTGTCCATTATTCTCATTTAAAACAAGAAAAGTATCTATCTTCTTACGCATTAGCCAGTTCAAGGGAATGCTGTCAGGAGTCCCTGGGAGGGCATAAAATGGCTTTTTGTGTGTGTGCCTTGGAAGAAGACACAGCCCTGAAGAGTTGAAAAATGGTTCTATTTTTGGTCACGTAAAACTGAGTCACCTCAAGATAAATTTGTTTTCACCTCAGTTCATGTCCACTAGCCTAGTACAGATCAGCGGGTGTAGGTCAGGAGCAAGAACCCCTGGCAGGTGATCTCACAGGGGTCAGTGTCAGCCAGTACCTTAGATCACAGAGTCACCCCCACTATGGCTTTCCCCCTGTGCCTGAGCAATACCGATTGTTTAGTAAGGTTTATTATGAATTTTAATTGTAGAATATGTGATCGATGTCATTTTAAATTACATATATAGTATCATTAAACTAACCATTTTATAGATTCTATTGAATTGCATTAATTGCATTATTAATAACTGAGTGGAAGCCTACTTTGATTTTTCTCATTTTACTTTAATTACTATATCATTATATTTACATAGGTTCACAAATACTAGTTGCCATAATATTGTAATTAGGACACCAGAAATTTTTTAAAAATCAGCATCTATAAAAGTATCTATAGGCTGAGCCCTGGTGGTGTAGTGGTTGTGCGCGGGACTGCGGCCCACTGGGACGGAAGTTCAATTCCAGCAGTGGGGCTGGGCCTCCTACTCCCACCACCGGAGAGCAGTGATGCCCCCCCCAAAAAAAGTATCTATAGCAGAAAAGAATCCATCTTGAACTTGTATGTCTTGCAGATGAAACCATATGATTCTATGTGTTTTTTATGACTTTATGTGCTTTTGTAACTGGATAATTATGACAGCTCTGACCAGAATGGCTTAGAAACTTCAAGAAGTATAGAATTTTAACCTTCTAGAAATATATTTATACATGTTGCTGAACTTAAGAAAAATGTTTTTGTTGCTATAACTAACAACAGGGATATTTTTATTTAAAAATTATTTTCTGCTGAAACACAACATGGAAATTTTATGCATAGTCATTTCTTGTGTGAGGCCCTCTAAAAGTGTCACCTGGTGCAGTGTACACCCCATC